>ML292855.1:0-30370 GCA_005239495.1 Nicotiana undulata | reverse complement strand
TTATTGTAGTTATCGGGGTTGTATATGCATTGGGCCTAGCTGTGGCTCAGCTTATGTCTACGTCCTTACCCCATGTTGTCACTGTATTCCGCACTTTCATTGTTGTTGTTGTCGTTGGCTTGCCTAACGCCACCGTTAGGCGCCATCACGCCCTGGACCGGTTTTGGGTCGTGACATAAGGCTTGCCTAGGCGTGGGGTTGTACATGATGGCTATCAGAATTATTAAACAGTTTAGAGGTTAGTTTTACCTAAAACATGATGTTCTAAGTGATGTAAATCTGAGAATGCAATGTCAGTTACCAATTTCTATTACAGACATACATGATAATCATAATGTAATATTGTTTTTATACCTTTTATGAATGAGTAGTTTAAACTTAAGAGTAGTTGATCAAATGCGAACGAAATCCTAGGGCATGGTATCTAATATGCACATATAAATGCAGGATGGTTAATACCTGATTTACAGGAGTAACAATTTTATATTGATTTTTATTATCCTGGGAGCAGGATTTCTAAGTGGTAGGCATGAGCATGAATTAGAGACATGCTGTACGTTAAAGCAGTAAACATGAAAGCCTTAAAGACATGGTATCTAATGCATGCTTGGCATGGTTTCAGGGAATGTAAAAGTGATAGGTTCATTAATTGTCTACCTAAGACATGATTTCTACGTGCAACATGGTAAAGTGCAGATTTGTTAAACAATCGTTTAAGGCAGGATTCAGATTAGAATGCATGAGCATAATCACATGGCAGCATTTCCATTGTTATTACTGAACAAGAAGTGACATAACAGCATTGAGGCAAAGTGCTGAAAATAGATTCATGAAATCCTAAAAGCATGATTCCTAATGCACACATTAGTCCTAAGCATGACTCATATTGCGCACATAGGAAATGTAAGCCTAATAGCATGGTTTCTACCCTTTATATTTATAGAATGCATAGTTATCCCTTTTCCCTTTTTACTATCCATCCCCAAGAGTAGTTTACAAATTATTACAGGCCAATGAATAAATTACATAATTGAAATAGAAAATAAGAAGCTATTCTATAGGGAGCCTTCAATTAGTCCCAAGTCCTCCAAACCTCATTGCCATATGGTATTTCATAGCCTTTCATAATATGGGTGTGTCAAAGTTCCCTAAGGACCTCAAGGGATCCCGGGCAATGCTCACACCCAGACTTAGTAACCAAGAATTGGACATGTTCAATGTGGAAATGCCAGCCTTAATGTGTCACAGTTCAGAGGGAGCTCAGGGGTCCCAAAGCAGTGCTCACACTGAGGGGGCAGAACTTATGGTCTAGGAATAAAGTGAAGTGCATGAGATGAATTGAAAAAGAGTTGAGTTAAAAGAACATCTTTAAAAGATGGTTTATTTGAAAAGTGTTTGCATAACAGTAAGTGAATGCCTTAGGAAAATAGTTTTAGAACTATCAACCAACACCAAACATCACACAGTGCCTAGAGATAATACAAACAAGGAAGCAGGGATTGGGGACACATAGAAACAGATTGGGATAAAAGTTAACATTAGAGAAGTACTAGAGTATCACAGACTGGTATGGAACTTAAGCAGTCACAAACATAGTTTGTCAAAAGAATTAAACAGAATCAGATTGAGGGGGTACTGGGGAGAGGACAGTATACATAGTTATACATAGGTTAAGGGAAAAGTTCCAGATACAGTATAGAGTCTAAGTAACATGCAGTGCATGTTGTAGCATAAAGAAAATATTGCAGGATCATGTGAAGCATGCAAATGTGAAGCATGCAAAGGGGAACTAACGTGCTGAAGTTAAAAGGGAAAAGGTAAACAACAAGCATACAAACTAGTTGCAAGTAAAACAGCAAAGCCATAAGTAAAAGAAGATTAGAAATAAGATGAATCGAAATACCCAAAGATACATATTGTTTTGAAACTTTAAACCTAAAGTGAAAACATACCAGTTGAAGATAGCAAATACAGAATGAGGAATAAGAAAATATAATCACCAGTCTTGGCTTACAGCCGACTGGAAGTAGCAGGTGATCAAGAGAATAACAATAGAGAGTATATGTGTGTGTAAGAGAGAGTTGAACAGTGTATATTTTCGTGTCCTTTCTAATGAGAGAATAGGAGTACTTATAGCTTTGAAAATAAGCCGAGAATATGGTAATAGGTAAAAGTCCAGCATAAAAATAGAAATAATCACAAGTCAGGATCCAATCAATGTAAGTACTCCCTTTAATTAGGGAGTCATAGTTCAAACGGATACAATAATGATAAATAAGGAAAGAGAATCGATTGAGGGACTGATTTTACCATGTAAGAGATAGTAAAAGTATATGGCATGCAATTAGGACTAAATACAGAATATACAAATAAGTAAAGTGTATCAAAGTAATTGACAACATGTTCACACATAAAATAAGGCGGAATATAGTTTAATTAGGGAAATCAGTCAAGAAAATCTTGGGTGGGATTCAAATCACATGGAGCCAATGTCAATTAAGGAAAATGTCACAAAAGTAAGGAGTCAATCGAAATCAGGCTATCAGTTAACAGTAAAGAACAAGATAGTTAAATAGGGAAATGAGTCAAATAACCTAGATACAGAGTAGGCAATTAGGTGTAAATATATAAATGTTCAATTAAGAAAATAACCAGTAAGAATCGATAAATAACACGGTTAATCAGAGAATAAGGTAAGAAATAATCAAAGGATGTAAAGAAAATATGAGAATATTTGAGAAAATCAGCACATAGGTATCATCATAGCAAATCAGTAAATCAGAGACTCAAAATAACACTAGTTTTAAGAAAAGTAACATAGGTTTCCACGAATAAGCAGACAAGTCGAGTATAAACAAGAAGAATCGACTCTAAAACCCTAATAGAGGCATACTAGGGTAAAAGATCACAAAATATTCTAATTAAACGAAGCACATAGCAAAATCAGGTAGCAAATAATCAAGGACGAACTTCAGAATTCATACAAAGTGCAAAATTGGGGGTTTCAACATGAACTAATTAGGGTTGAGAAGAAACTCAACATAATTGATTAAAACTCATGAGAATTACAGAATAAGCGCTTAAAAATCAGAAATCGTTTTTGAAGAAAAGATTTTCAGAAACCCTAGTTTAGGAAAGATGAGAAACTATTCAAAAATCAGAGGGTTTTCATAAGAAAACATATGAAATAGGTTAAGCTCATCTCAGATCTGTACAGATCTGAGAAGTTTAAGAGACGAAATTGGGGTTTCGAGAAAATAACCCAGAGATGAAGATATCGGCCTAGAAACCCATAGGTTTAGGCAAAAATAGGGAGATCTTACTCAAAATCGAGTCATGAAGGCCTAAAACAGGTCAAAAGTGTGAGAGAATGACCCTGGTCTCTTGAAGACCTTAGAGACGGCAACACCGGTGTGAAGGAGCCATGAAAGGCAGGAGGATGGTGAGGATTCCATGGCCTCCGGCGAAGAGACGGCCGGAGAAGACGAACGGACCTCATCAGAGGTGGGGGGAGACTGGAAGTCTCTAGAGAGTTAGAGAGAGAGAGTAGAGAGATGAGCGTCTGAGTGAGAATGAGGGACCGGGGGTAGTCTTAGGTTAATTATGGAAGGTTGAATCCGGGTCGTTGATCAAAATCGATCAGCGACTCAGATTGATCGAGGGTTTTGGGCCGGGTAAGGTAAATACTGGGCCTGGGTCTGTTGGGTTAATTAAATCAGGTGGGTATTGGGTTTAATCCAGGCCACAATTGAAATTAAAATATGGCTATTAGTTAAATACTCATAAAAATAGATAAATAATTAATAAAATAACTAATAATTATATAAAATGAAATTAATGCTAAATAAATGAAAATTAAGATAATTAGCTAATATAAAAAATATAAAATGACTAATCGTCGAATTAAAATAGCATAAAATGTACAATTAGGCTATAATTGCAAAATTATTGTAATTATAGTTAAATAATGCCAAATTGGCTAATTTGTGAAATAATTAGATCCTAATAGGATATAAAAGGATATATTGAACCAAGGAATATTTTAAAACTATTTGTAATGAAACTTATGATTAATTATTGGATATAAAAGTACTGGATAAATTAGAAATAAATTGATAAAATATGGGAAAATTATGAAAAGATACTAGTTATTATTAAAAGTGATTTTGAAGGTATATATGCAAATTTTAAAATAGTTTGAGAAAAAATTGGATATCAATAGCGGTCAAATATTTGACCAATATACCGACTGAAATATACCGACCGGTTTCGGTCGGTATGTAATTAAAAAAATGTAAAATATTTTTTTGATAGTTTCCTTTCACTTTGGATGATTTTTTGGTCGCTTTTGTTGACCGACCAACGTTAGTCGGTACGCCTCTATCGGATTTTCCCCGTAGTGTTAATTCTAACCGCCACTTTTCTCAACTCTCCTTCTTCTCCTGCTCCCAAAATGAAATAAAAATAAATCTATACTATTCTATATATTATATTAGACCAATTAGCATAGTCAAAAATTGTTGCAGATCTTGTCTCCTTAATGAGTTTATGATTTTCTGTTTTTTTTTTTCTTTTGTTATTTATAACAAATATTTTCAATTGTTAGTAATTTACCTAGAGGGGAATGAGTTGAACTCTAGGCAAACTGTTAGCACACTCATTTGCTTAAAGTCCATATAACAAACATATTTAACTCCATGATTGAGTCTTTGGTTTGATGCGTTTTTTGAAGATCTTTAGTTAGTCAGGGAAAGTGAAATTTTAACGAACTGAACAGATTCTTTTTTATTTTCCTTTATATAATATAGTTTCTTTACCAACCAACCAATGTGAACACTCTTTATGTAATATATATATATATATATATATATATATATATATATATATATATATATATAAGTTGTCTCTAACCTTAAAGCTTGTGGGTTCTGTGAATTTAATAATTTTGTCAAAACTTTATATTTATATTAAGAAATTTACTAAATATCTATAAATATTTGACTGTAAAATTTAATATATATATTTGGGGTTTCATTTTAACAAATGAGTAATTTTTTTCATGATATAAAAAAGTATTTTTTTTTATTTTAACAAAAAAGTACTTTCTTTTTATGTAGAAAAAGTATTTTTCTTCATTTCAACAAAAAAAAGAATTTTTTTTCATGATGTAAAAAAAGTATTTCTTTTTTCTTTTAATAAAATGAGTATTTTCTTTTCATGGTGTAGAAAGAGTATTTTATTTTATTTCAACAAAATAAGTACTTTCTTTTTCAACCAAAAAAGAGTATTTCTTTTTAGTTATGGAGCACAAATCACAACGTTACTTTTGCGTAAAAAGTAAAGCAACACATTAGTTCCTTTGTTGTTTTTATCAAATAGGCAAAAAGCCTAGGGATGTAACCTTCACCTAGGTGTTAGCCTAATGGGTAAATTATGTTACTTATTTTAGTGGTCGGGGAGTATTATAACTCTCAACTCTGAATTACCCACTCAATACCTCTTGATTATAGAGTGATTTTGCCCAAATTGGCTTTCTCAAGCCCAGTTGGGTATCAATTTAAATAGTTGATATGAGCTCAAGTCGGATTTTTTCTATCTCTAGTTCAATGTTCAAACCCTTTAATAAGGCTAGCCAAAACCTTAACTATCCAAATTTCTTGTTAGCCAAGTTTTCCTAGACTAAGTCCATCTTTCTCAAGTAAGAACCAAGTCAAAAGGGCATGAATCAATGTTTGCAACCATTAATTCTACAAATAATGCATGAACAAGGCTAAATAATAAATACTCAATCATAAACAAGCATTAGTTTAACTACCCATAAGGTTTACACACTAAGGTTGGGTCACAACCCTACAGAAAATCTAGCTACACATTATAGAAATTAAAGAAAATAAAGAAGAAGAACTAAGTAAAGCTATAATACAATATTAAATTGATAAAACTAAGTGTTTTCACCAAAAATGGTCACAAATTACCAAAAATAGTAAACTTACAACACAAAAAACTATAAAACTTTTCCTAAAAAAGTGTTTCCAGTCTATTTGTAGTGACCCAAAATTCGCAGACAAAAATGCCCTTAGGGAGGTTCTGCTACGGCACAATTCCATGTGCGGCCCGCACTTTTTTGGGTTTTGCGGGTGGAGGATTTCTGCAGCCGCACAATTTGGTCTGCGGCTGCACTTCAACTTCTGCAGCCGCACATTTGGCAAGACTTTACACTTGGTCGTTTTACACACTCTTTGAACTTTTTGAATTCTTGTCAGTGTGACCATATTTTGCGGCCGCAAAAATTGTGTGTGGTCCGCACTTTTCCAATTATCCTCTGAGCTTCAGCACCAGATCTGCGACTGTAGAGGTAATTTTGCGGTCCACGCTTTCTCCTACGACTGTACAATTACTTTCGCGGACCGCACTTTTGGCCTGCTACACTCCTTGCCTTATGAGCCGGAATACTCCTTTTTGAGTTAGATTTCTTCGTTGAGATCCAAGTCTCCAACATTCCTGCAATTTGCACAATTCATTAGTTTTGGGAACAAAAATCAACACTTCTGAACTAAAACTAAAGTAAGAAGGTACTAATAAGTGGTTAAAATTCACACTTATCAACTCCCCCAAACATAATTCTTTGCTTGTCCTCAAGAAAATAGATTAGGTTTCACCTCCTCAATATGAAAGGTCATTTCAAAGAGTCAATTATAATCCATTCATACTCAGTTGGGACCAACAATTACCCACAATTAATACTCATGCATTTTCAACAAGGTGACAAATCACATATTATGCACATATAGTTCTAATGTTACATTTAAGCTTCAAGTTATCAAGGACTCTTGCCCTAACATTTAGATCATGGTTGAATCCAAACTCTTCCGCTTCTACCTTCCATTTGCCAAGATCACTTCAAGAATTAACACTCAAATTTTAAATCAATGAAAGGTTCACTATTTTCTCACAAAAGAATGTCACAAGCAACGGCTTCAAATACCATAGGCTTACCCCTCATGTAGATCACCACTAATATAAGCTTATTCGATTCGAAATCAAGTAGGACTTCTTTCGGGTAGTAATGAAGGCTTTTGTATTGGGGTAGGATACCATATGGGAAAAATGGTTACGCCCTTCTTTAAGCACTCCACATTTGCATTTCTTGGCTCAAATTTACCAACTCTTAGAGGCATTTCCTTTTCTTGGGGGCTAAAGATAATTGACATCACTCTTTCTTGTTCATTTCATTCTTTTTCTCCCTTGATGCTCATACTAGAGATAGTCGCCTCTTTTTAATTTCATCAACCTTCATTTTATTTCTCTTTTTGGCATTTTCTTTTTGTTCTTTTCTTTTCTTTCCTTCTCTTTTCGGAGCGATCATTTCTTTTTTCTTTTTTTTGTGCCTTGATACCTCTTTCAAATTCCTCAACTATCCCCCCAAACTTATGCCTTAAGCGACTTATTTCATAAGAGTATTAAGGAAGGTCCGGGTGCCAAGAGAGGATTACAACAAAATGGGTAAAGGCTTATAGCGTAGTTACCAAATAAGAAAGGCTAAAGGCTCAAAGGGGGTTGACTAGGGATAACAAGCATTTGTTGGCAATAGAAATCTCAAATGGACCAAGGATAGCCTACAATAATCTTTCAAACAAAGAAAACCTATGATTTCGCCTAGAAGCACATTCGGGGCAAGCTCTAGATTATTCACACATATACTTGGACTAGCAACGAAAAATTATCTCACCCCTCGTGCATATAGACCATAAAAGAGGACAGAGTCTAGAGCCTAAAACAATCACAATCAAGTTAAAGATCACTATGGTACGATTAACTACCTAATGAGCATCAAAGTCAACTCAAGAGTCTCAAAATCACTAACTAGAGCTATTTTCTTTCAAAAACCTTATTTCAAACCATAAGCACGCAGTTAAGTGTGTTGGTTCCAAATGAATCATGAATAACTCTTTTTAGATAATGACTTGATTATGACTTTTATTCATTACTACTACTATTATTATTACCTAAAAATAAAAAACGGACTCATTCCCTTAAGAAGGTTGTCACATCATCCATCCCCGGAAAGAGTCACTCGCTCGACACAAAAGACAATCTTTGGAAAGAACCGTGACATTAAGAATACTGAAGGCTTATTATCTATACTACCAAAAACATGAAAACTACTAACATAAAAAGAAGCTACTAACATAACAAATATCAAAGTAAACAATTAAAGAAGCTACTGAAAGCAATAACTAACTAAAGATAGATAAACTAAAAGGAAACAAAATTATCCAATTATTATAGTCCAAATATATCCAAATGTATCAAATAAACTCCACCCTTCCCTTCTCCCTCCCCGAATAAAAGTAAGCATTGTCCCCAAATCTTAACAAAATAAGAGAGAAAGGAGAGAGGGAGAATAAACTCAGTAAGCATCCTTGGACATCTCAGTGTCCCCGGCATCATCAACTCATGTTGGCTCAGCCAACTGTATAACATCATCATCATATCTGAGAGTGGCGGGAGTGGCAAACATCGCACACACTGCGTCAGTAGTGTCGACATCAAGGCAGGCTCCTCAGACTGGCCAGCTAGTGCAAACTGTGCAGATGGATCAGGGGCAGAATGGTCTGGGTCAAGAAGCATATCAAACGGTAAATCCCCAGCTATCGCTAGTCGGGTCACCTATTTCTTAATCTTATTACTTACTTTTTGCTAGCTTGGGACTTTCTCATCTTCTTTACTTCATTGTTCAAGTACTCAACAATTGGACCATGTTGTACCAGAGTGTCCATGATCAACTTCTGGTTGTCCAGAATCTTGTGCAGCTTCTCTTCAAGCTTAGTAGAATCTTGCGGTGCCTGTGTGGATGACTATCATGCAATAGTACTAGATATCTCAAACAACTTAGAAGTAGCTGCCTGCATCCAGTTGTTGAGACTTGCCAATGTCTTGGAGACTCGCATAGTAGAAAGTGGTCATATAGGCATGGGCACCCGTCTCGGAACTGGAGTAGGGACTGCCCTAGGAGTTGTGGTAGGAGCTTTGGAAGAAGTTGAAGATGGTGGCAGAGGCATAGCTGCTATACTGATAGTGGGATCAGGTGATGTAGATGGAATATCAGATGTGCCAGAAACTACCACTATCGGCTCATCACATTGGCTTGTAGTAGTAAAGGGTTGAGACCTCTTCTTCGGGTTGGCCAGATCCTGCAGCGAGTACCACTCAAACGGCTTCTTTGGCTTCACCTTTGTATGAAATTGGTTTTGTTTTACCTTTGCATCAGTAAGGTACTATGTGATAGTGTTGGGGTAGGGGTAAGCCGTGTTATTCTTCTACGCTACCAATGTTAGGTTGGTCGACATCAGCGCACCCATTGGGTACCCGGCCATGATAGAAGCCAAATTGCATGTGCAACAGGCAAGTTGTTCTCATTCGGGCAAGGGTCAATCTTGCTACATACAAAGGTCTGCCAACCTTTTGCCTCACAGCTCAATGTACTCCGTAGAATGGGTACCCCAGCAGTGATCCATGGTGGAGGTGGTCCGGGTGCTAAGATCTCAGCAAGCCACGGCCGAGGCTCTTTTTTCAAGTCCAACTTCTCTAGGTACTCCTTTAGCTCCAAGTCCTCAAAACCCAAATACGCGTTCAACGTGTGCCGATCAAACTTCACCTTAAGGTTGCGTACTTTGGTCACCTTTTTCACTTTGAGAATATGTGAAATGTTGGCATAGAACTCGCGGATAAGGTGTTCCTTGACATTCATGACTTTCTCGATAAATAACATCCATCCTTTTTCTTGATCTGAATAACCTCAACACTGTAAGGTTGTATCTGGATCCCTCAACAGAAACTGCCTCTCATGTGTCAAGATCTCACTGGCCACCACATTCGAAAATCAGTGAAAGCAGCCAAACTCACAAATCTGTCTTCCCATGCTTCCTTCTTCTTTAGGTGATCAACCCTAGGGATGTACCCTCTCCCCCTTTACCATCATCCGGAACATCCTGAACATCCTGCGCATCGAACTCTGGAGCAGCTGCTAGGTCGGAAGTTGGCTAGAACTTTTCAAACTCTCGAAAGTGTTATGAGATAATGAAGCCACATCCAAGGGCTCAGATCACCCCTGTGGCCTAGACTGTGCAGCTACCTGCTCCTCCGGAATAGACACGGAGTTGCCCTCGGAAGCCTCCCTAGACGGGGCATAAGAACTAGAGGTATGCACCCCTCCCTCTGCCTATTGTGGTCTTCTTTTGAATAGTTTTGGGCACAGTGAGGGGCAAGACACCTCTACCTCGACGCCTAGAAGAGTCTCCTCTACCTTTGAGAGTCTCGCGGAAGCCTCCTGATCGAACCATTGTTTGTATCAAAACAAAGAGGATTGTTAGCTGCATATCATCGTTCAACACAGTTAGGACTTGTGTAAGCAAGGGAGAATAGTGTGGACACAGTAGGGTTTCATCAGAATGTCATACATACAGAATATGGGATCTGCGATTTGCACTTTTCTGATGTGCGGTCGTAGAATGGGAGTGCTGGCCGCATATTTTCATGTGTGGACGCACTTCTGACAAGTAATTTCAGAGGCTTGGATGCCTCCTCTTTGAAGACAGTGCGATAGCAAAGTGCGGCCGCAGAATTCATCTATAGTCCGCGAAATTTTAAGTGTTGTCCGTGCATTTATTTTCTCAAGAGACAAATCTCTGATAGACAATATGGACCCAAGTGCGGCAATTTTCAAAATTATGCAGGTCCGCACAATTAAAGTGCGACCGCAGAAGCATATGTCTGCTACCAGTTACCAAAATCAACCAACTGCGGACCCCACTTTTATATGTGCGGCCGCAGATTTCAAAACATTAACGAGCAGTCTATGTTTTTACTTATATTTGCAAATACTTGTTCAAATCTATATGGCAACATGGTATACACATAAATTTAAAGAACCAATCCATTCTATCATGTACTAACAACTACACATCACCGATCAACCCCACATGGACACATGGATGAACTAAAATAACAAATGGCCTAAAAAGAAGCAAAATGAAAAAATCAAAATCACACAAAAGATTAACATGAAGTAAAGCATACCAGATGATGTGAGTGTGCAAGATCTTATTAGTGGAAATGGGTATGTGTGTTTGACAGTGAAAGGGTCCTCAGATAAGCTCTAGAGCAACAGTGAATCTCAGGAGAGTAAAAGGTGTAAAATGAGGCCAAAATTCCTAATTATACTTAGAGTGAATGAGAGGGGAAAAGACCGAGTGGATCCACAAAAATACAAGTGCGGTCCGCACTCCTTCACCTAGGGATCATTTGTGTGGTCCGTACAATTTTGGGTGCGGCCGCAAGATAGCCTCGCGATGACAGCCTCAAACTTGAGAGAGTTTGAAATTTAACACTTTGACAAGCTTCCATAAGTGCGGTCCGCATGTAAAATGTGCGGCCGTACAAGCTAATCTGTTGTTGCACACTTAATTCTGCGGCCACTCAATTAGAATGTGCGGTACGCATTTCCTTTAACAGTTAGCTATTTTTATGTTCACACTTCTTGCATGTAACACTCAAACCTTTAGCACACATCAAATCAAGTTAGAACAACAAATAACACCTAACTACAAAAAAAAGGACAAGAACTTGGGTTGCCTCCCAAGAAGCGTCTGTTTTAACGTTGCGGCACGACGCGATGTCAAAGCATTTTCAAGTGAAGTAAATGACCTCCACCACATGTCTATCTCTAACCTTACCCAAGTAGTGCTTCACCTGGTGACCCTTAACTCAGAACACTTTATTGTTCTTGTTCTTCAAATCCAATGCACCGAAAGGTATCACACCAACAATTTCAAATGGACCACTCCACTTGGATTTTAACTTACTGAGAAACATCCTCAATATTGAGTTAAA
The DNA here is from genome assembly GCA_005239495.1 of Nicotiana undulata. Classification (NCBI taxonomy): domain Eukaryota; kingdom Viridiplantae; phylum Streptophyta; class Magnoliopsida; order Solanales; family Solanaceae; genus Nicotiana; species Nicotiana undulata. The sequence continues at coordinate 18,478 of ML292855.1, read as the reverse complement.
CAACAATACAAGATCACCCGCTTTGAACTCTTTGTTCCAAATGTATTTGTCATGAAGATATTTCATATTTTCTTTGTATAAGGACGAACTCTCATATGCATGGTATCAAAACTCATCCAATTCATTCAAGTGCGCAACCCGCAAGTTAGCGGCTATATCCCGAGCAAGATTCAGTTTCTTTAAAGCCCACATTGCCTTTTGCTCTAGTTCCATCGGAAGATGACAAGCTTTCCTGAACACTAACTGGTATGGAGACATTCCGGTAGGTGTTTTGTAAGCCATCTGATAAGCCCATAACATAACATCAAGTCGTCCTACAAGCACCAATAATATCACCTTGCTCTTCGTCTGGTACACACCTTATAATCACCCCATCCGTACAAATCCGGAAAAGGTATGGTTCATCCCAATAATAGTCTTGACAATCTCTGTTGAGATTCTTCCTTTGGTTTGAAGAGAACTCATCCGAAATGATTCCACTCACGAGAAAATTTGCCAAGTTTGCAAACCACGACACCTCTTTCATTGAAATTGCCAAAGTTTGCTCATCGAGGAAGGAGTCATTGATTTCAAGGCCAGGATGTGGCCTCCCCTCCTCCTCCAAACGAGACAAGTGGTCCGCCTATTGATTTTCACTGCCTTTCCTATATCGAATAGCAATATCAATTCTTGAAACAAGAGTACCCATCTCATAAATCGGGATTTAGAATCCTTTTTTGCTCATAAGATAGCGAAGCGTCGCATGATCCGTGTGGACAAAAACTGTGGCACCCATCAAGTACGAGCGTAACTTCTCAATTTCAAACAAAATAGCAAGGAGCACTTTTTCCGTAACGGTATAATTGTCTTGGGAATTATTCAACTAGCATAGTAAACCGAATGAAAAAGTTTGTTAATACGTTTCCCCAAAACAACCCAACCGCTAGGTCACTTGCATCGCACATGAGTTCAAAAGGCAAACTCCAATTTGGAGCGGTAATGATAGGAGTAGTTTTCAAATTGAGATTCAATAGTTCAAATGCCCTCATACAATCATAATTGAAATGGAACTTGACATCCTTCTCAAGGAGCTTACACGTTGGGTTCACCACTTTAGAGAAATCTTTGAAAAAGTGTCGGTAGAAACCCGTGTGGCCTAGGAAACTCCGCACACCCTTCACTAAAGTTGGGGGTGGAAGCTTAGAAATAACCTCAACCTTCGCCTTGTCAACTTCAATTCCATCCTTTGAGATTTTATGGCCAAGGACAATACCTTCCTCAACCATGAAATGACATTTCTCCCAATTGAGCACCAAGTTGGTCTCTTCACAACTAACCAACACCTTGTCCAAATTTGCAAGGAAATCATCAAAAGAATCCCCAACAACCAAGAAGTCATCCATGAAAACTTAAAGGTAGTCTTCCACCATGTCCGTGAAAATATCCATCATACACCGTTGAAAAGTCGTTGGTGCATTGCACAAACCAAATGGCATCCTCTTGAAAGCAAAAGTACCATAGGGACATGTAAAGGTTGTTTTCTCTTGATATTCCGGAGCAATGATAATTTGGTTATAGCCCGAGTACCCATCAAGAAAATAATAGAAAGCATGGCTGGCCAATCGATCTAATAAATGAAGTGGAAATTGATCCTTTCTTATAACTTTGTTGAGCTTGCGGTAATCCATAAAAACCCTCCATCCGGTCACTGTTCTTGTAGGAATCAACTCATTCTTATCAATGGTAACCACTGTCATGCCCCCTTCTTTGGGACACATTGAACCGGAGAAGTCCATGAACTATCTGAGATGGGGTAGACAACCCCGACATCCAACCACTTGATAATCTTCTTCTTGAAAACTTATTGCATAGCCTCATTGGGTCTTCTTTGATGTTCAATGGACAATTTAGCGCCATCCTCCAACTTGATCTTATGCATGCAAAAGGCGGGGCTCATACCACGAATATCCACAAAAGTCCCCCCAACAGCCTTCTTCCTCTTTTGTAACACGGCCAACGTGGAATCAACCTGCACGTTAGTCAAACAAGAGGAAATAATAACTGGTAAAGTGGAACAAGGTCCAAGTAATGCATACTAAAAGGTGTGGAGGCAATGGCTTCAACTCCAAAGTAGGTGGTTCCTCAATAGAAGGCTTTGTAGGAGGAGTCTTCCTATTCTCAAGATCCAAAGATAATTTTCGGGGTGCATAGTTGTACGACCCCATTCCTTGCAAAGAATTCACACATTCTATGAAATTATCCATCTCGTCATCATCAAAATTGAGCAAAACGGCTTCCAACATATAACCAACATTGATTATAGCACTTGTATCATCAACAATAACATCAGTCACCAAATTCACAAAAGAACATACCTCATGCTATTTGGTTGCCACATAGACTTACACACATGGAATACCACTTGTTCATCACCAACCCTAAAAGTGAGTTCTCCGGCTTCTACATCACAAAGAGTCTTACCCGTAGTAAGGAAAAGTCTCCCAAGAATGATAGGCTCTTCATAATCAACTTCACAATCTAGAATAACAAAGTCGGAAGAATAAACTTATCAACTCAGACCAAAACATCTTCAATCATACCCAACGACCTCTTCATGGTATGATCGACCATTTGCAACCTCATAAAGTGGGTCTTGGTTGCCCATTCCCAAAGTTCTGAAAATCAAATAGGGCATCAAATTGATACTTGCCCCAAGATCACAAAGAGCTCAACAAACTCGGTACTCCCAATTGTACAAGGAATCATGAAAGCACCGGGAGCCTCCAACTTAGAAGCCATGGAATTAATAATTGCACTCACTTGATGAGTGACTTTTATAGTTTCAAAATTCATTGACGTTTCATGGTCACAAAATCTTTCTAAACTTTGCCTAACTAGACATTTGTTCCAAAGCTTCTACCAATGGCACATTGATTGAAAGACTTTTCATCATTTGAATGAACTTCTTGAATTGATTCTCACCATTTTGCTTGGCAAGTCTTTGAGGGTGAGGAGGTGGATACTTAGGCAATGTTTCCCTAGCCTTTTGCGCTACCGGTTCTGATATGTCAGTGATGTGTTTACTAGACGGGTTCACCTCCTCTTGAATCTCTTCAACACTATCAACAATATCAATCCAAACCTCATCATTTGCTTGAACAACATTGTTTGGGATCTCTTCTTCTTGTACCACTTGGTCATCGTCTACAAGTCTCCTTTCACTTGAGGTAGGTGCATTCCCGCCTCTTTCACTTCTTGTGATAACCGCCTTAGCATGCCCCGTATTGTTACCACCCTTTGGGTTCACTACCGTGTCACTTGGTAGTGCACCCTTAGACGAGTATTTTTGAGAGATTTGCCTCATTTGAACTTTTAGATTACGGATTGATGTGTTGTGTGAGGAAAGTTGGGCATCCAAATTGGCATTCTTTTTCATCATTTGCTTAAACATGTTCTCAATACGACCCATCTCATTATTTGAAGAACTTGAACCATGGGAATGATAAGGTGGTGGGTTGCTCGGTTGTTGATACATTGGGGGCCTTTGAAAACTCGACCCCAGGTTGCCTTGATTGTTTCCCGAACCACCTTGTTTGTTGCCTCCCAATTTCCTTGGTTGTTTCCACTCTAATTTCCTTGATTGTTGTTATTATGCCAATTTTCTTGTTTGTTAGAACTCCAATTGCCTTGGTTATTTTTTGGTCGCCATTGTTGTTGATTTGAGCCTTGGAAGTTGTTTCTTTACCCTTGAAAATTGTTCACATATTGAACTTCCTCTTCTTGCTCGTGATAAGAATCATCATGATCATTACCACCATCATCTTGAACATAATTCTCCACTCGGGTTTGCATTTGTGGACCCTTGGTCCTCTTCTTGTTCACCAAAACATTAACTCCCTCCATAGCATGAACTTGCTTAGGAGCTTGCGCTTGATTAACTTGGGACTTCGCTAGTTTATTCATGGTTGTTGTCAATTTGGGAACAAAAATCAACAGTTCCAGACTAAAACTAAAGCAAGAAGGTACTAATAAGTGGTTGAAAACCACACTTATCATGGATGAGAGGGAAAAAATAGAGAAGAAAGAAGAAAAAATGGGTGGGGGCTTTATAAAAAGAGGTTTACGATTGATTCGGTCGCAAATCTTGACCGGTCAAACCTGATTTTTTTAGCATTTCCGACCAATCGGCCGGAATATTTATTATTATTTTTAATTTTTGCGACCGATTCGGTCGAAATTCCCGAATTAGTATTTCTCGGCATTTTCCGCGTAATTGATCGACGGAAATGGTCCAAATTTGGAGGCAAAAATTATTAAATAAATGAAAATTTAATTTAATTTATATTTCTGACTGAAGCGGTCGGAAATTACGACTGCCTTATTTCGGTAAGAATTTTTCACGCGGAAAATAGCTTTTGTTTAGTAGTGTATGTTTTTGGGTCACGACCCCAAAATCCCACCTGAGGTAGCTGTGATGGCACATAGCCTCTAAGACAAGGTAAGCCTAACATACAAGAGAATTCGACACAAATAATGACTAAAGATGTTAAATAAAGCTAATATCTCAGGATAGCATCAATACCGAATAACAATCACAATATTCCCAAAATCGGGTGAAGCTGAGTCATAAGCTCTAACAGAAATACACCTAGAGTCTCTAAATACAACAGTGTTTTGAACTAGAAATAAATAGTAATACAGCCGAAAGCAGAAGGTGACTCTAAGACCTGCGAGCGTCAAGCAGGTATACCTTGAAGTCTCTGAAGTAACTGATCAAATCACTGGTGTGCGGCACGGGCAGATGTACCTGGATCTGCACAAAAATGTGCAGAAGCATAGCATGAGTACTCCACAACGGTACCTAGTAAGTATCAAGCCTAACCTTGGTAGAGTACTGACGAGGCTAGGTCGACACCAACTAGATTAAAGAAACCTGAACAGAATATGATATAATCTAATGACGGAAGCATGAAGTAAATGACAACAAAGCAGAACAATGAGGTGAGACTAACAACGGATAATAAAGCAATAAAGGACAAATATAATGAGCATATGACAAGAACAACAAATAATCCAATTCAGTCAAATACAAGTAAAACAGATTAAAGAGTACAAACAGTCGATAAATCACAATAGAGGCACCACACCTCATATCCACATTTCACAATTTATAATTACAATCTTCCTTACATCGATGTGTGAGCCTTGCATTTAGTTTTAAAATGTTTATTCCAAAATAGCTACATTATTTATCCCTCTTATCTCACCTCTTGGCTTCAAGTAATTCCCTTACTAGCGACAAGCGTATAAAATCTCACCTTATCTCGATGCATGCACATCAACCCCTACCCTTATACCACTGCATGCGCATCATATCAAAACACAATAATCAACTCGCACCACATGTGCCCATATACCACAACGTTTCCAAAATCAACAATACAGGTGATACCACAATATATAGCCCAAGGCTCAATCACATTGTGTACAATAATCTCAATAGCAACAAAAGGGATGAGAAACAACTCAACAAGGAAAGGTATCCCAACCAAAAAAAGAGTTCAATCCAATTCGAAACACGTTTGAAACTCACCCGAGCCCTCGGTGCTCCAAACGAAACATTCACACATGTCTAAAAATTATTATAGAAACTCGCTCGCGCGATCAAAACACCAAAATAACACCTAGAACCATAAATCGGACATCAAAACGCATGAATTTCAAAAGAAAACTCAAGAACCTCTAGAATTGCAACCAAGCATCCGAATCATATCAAACCAACTCTAAATTACACCAAATTTTGCAGACAAGTTCCAAATAGAAAAAAGGGCCTATTACAAGTCCCAAAACAAAACTCTTAACCCGATAGCCACAAAGTTAACCTACAGTCAAACTTTGGAAAACTTCTAAACCCCAAATTGCCAACTTTTGGCAAAACATGTCAAATTAACCTAGGGATCTCCGAATTCAAATTCTAGGCATACGCCCAGTTCAAAAGCACGATATGAACCTATCAGAGCTATCAAAACACCATTCCAGTGTCGTTTTCATAGAAGTCAAACTTCGGTCAACATTTCCAACTTAAGCTTCTAAACCAAGATCCAAAGGCTCCAAATCAACCCAAAACCTTCCCCCGAACGAAACTAACCAACCCCGCAAGTCATAAAACCACAAATACACATGTGTGAAGAATCAAAAGGGGAAACGTGGCTCAAGTACACAAAACGATTGGTCGGGTCGTTACATTCTCCCCCTTTTAAAATAAATGTTCATCCTCGAACGTGCATAGAGACATACCTGAAATACCAAAAAGGTAAGGATAACATCTCTGCATGACGTGTTTGGTCTCCCTAGTCACCTCCTCGATCGGATGACCCCTATATTGAACATTCACTGAAGCAGTGTTCTTTGATCTCAACTTCCAGACCTGCCTATCCAAGATAGCCACTGGCTCCTCATTGTAAGTTAAATCCTTGTCCAATCGAACTGAGCCAAAATCTAATACATGTGATGGATCACCATAATACTTATGGAGCATGGAGAGATGGAACACCGGGTGAACCACCGATAAGCTGGGTGGTAATGCAAGGCCACGTCGCCAACTCTCTCAAGGATCTCAAAAGGACCAATATACCTAGAGCTCAACTAGACCTTCTTCCCGAACCTCATCACACTCTTGATGGGTGAAACCCAAAGCAAAACCCTCTCTCCCACCGTAAATGTTACATCACGAGCCATCCGATCAGCATAACTCTTCTATCTAGACTGAGTTGTACGAAGCCGATCCTGAATCAACTTGACTTTCTCCAAGGCATCCGAATCAAATCAGTGCCCAACAACCTAGCCTCTCCCGGCTCAAACCAACCAACTAGAGAACGAAATTGTCTCCTATATAAGAAGCCATTTGAATACTCGATTGGTAGATATTATTGAACTCTACAAACGGTAGAAGATCCTATGAACCTCTGAAATCCATAACATAGGCACGTAGCATATCCTCCAAGATCTGAATGGTGCGCTCGAATTGCCCGTCCGTCTAGGGATGAAATGTTAGACTCAGCTGAACCTGTGTCCTAACTCACATTGCACAGCTCTCCAAAAATACAATGTGAACTACGTGCCTTGTTCGAAGATAAGAGACACCGACAGGCCATGATGGAGAACAATATCACGGATATAGATCAGGGGCAGCTGCTCTGAAGAATAGGTAGTCACAATCGGAATGAAGTGCACAAACTTGGTCAGTGTATCCACAATAACCCACACTGCGTCAAATTTCTTCAAAGTCCATGGGATCCCAACAACCAAAACTATGGTAACACGCTCCCACTTTCACTCGGGAATCTCAAGTCTCTTAAGCAAATTGCTCAACCTCTGATGTTTGTACTTCACCTACTGACAGTTCATGCACCGAGCCATACTAAATCTTTCTTCATTCTTCTCCGCCAATAATGCTGTCTCAAATCCTGATACATCTTGGCGGCACCTGAATGAATGGAAGACTACGAACTGTGGGCCTCCTCAAGTATCAACTCACGCAACCCATCCACATTGGACGCACATATCCAGCCCTGCATCTGAAACACCTAGTCATCTGCAATAGAAACCTCCATGTGTTGCATTGTGTCCTTAAGGACAAGCAAATAGGGGTCGTCATACTGACATGCTCTGATGCACTCATACAAAGAAGACCAAGAAACCACGCACGCAAGAACCCGTCTAGGCTCTGAAACATCCAGTCTCACAAACTAATTGGCCAAAGGCTGAACGTCCATGGCTAGTGGCATTTCTACTACTGGTAAATATGCCAAATTGCCCGTACTCTTAGCCTTTCTACTCAAGGCATCGACCACCATATTGGCCTATCCAGGATGATATAATATGGTGATGTAATAGTCTTTCGGCAATCGTAACCATCTCCACTGCCGCAAGATAAGTTCCTTCTGCTTGAAAAGATGCTAGAGACTCCAATGGTCAGTATAAACCTCACATGGAGCACCGTACAGATAGTGCCTACAATATTCAATGCGTGAACAATTACTTCCAATTCTAATTCATGAACAGGGTAATTCTTCTCATGAACCTTCAACTATTGAGATGCATAGGAAGTCACCCTACCATCTTGCATCAACACTATGTCAAGACCACTACGCCATGTATCACAATACACAGTATAAGACCCCAAACTTGTAGGCAACACCAACACTAGGGTCGTATTCAATGCAGTCTTGAGCTTTTGAAATCTCACCTCACACTCGTCGAACAATCTGAAAGGAGCGTCCTTCTGGGACAATCTAGTCAAAGGTGCAGCAATAGATGAGAAACCCTCTACGAAATGGCGATAATATCCGGCCAAACCAAGAATCAAAATCTCAGTAGCTGAAGACTGTCTAGGACAACTCTTAACTACCTCAATCTTCTTCGGATCTACCTTTATCCCTTCACTAGACACCACATGACCCAAACATGTCACTAAATTAAGCCAGAACTCATATTTGGAGAATTTTGTATATAACTTTTTATCCCTCAAGGTCTGGACCACGATTCTCTAGTGCTGCTCATGATCCTCCCAGCTACGAGAATATACTAAGATGTAAATGAAAACGATGGTGAAAGCATCAAGATACGACCGGAATACACTGTTCATCAGGTGCATAAATGTTGTTGGGGTGTTGGTCAGCCTAAATGATATCACTAAATAATTGTAGTGACCATACCGAGTCATGAAAGTAGTCTTTGGTATATCCGGATCCCGAATCTCCAGATGATGATACCCTGACCTCAAATCAATCTTCGAGAACACTCTAGCATCTTGAAGCTAATTAAACAAGTCATCAATGTGCAGTAATGGGTACCTGCTCTTCACTGTAACTTTGTACATCTGTCTATAATCAATACACATCCACATATAACAATTCTTCTTCTTCACAAATAGAACCGTAGCACCCCAAGGTGAAACACTCGGTCGGATAAAACCCTTATCAAGCAACTCCTGAAGTTGTTCATTTAACTCTTTCAATTTCATTGGTGTCATACGATATGGTGGAATAGAAATAGGTTGAGTGCCCCGCACCAGGTCAATACCAAAATCGATATCCCTATCGGGCGGCATGACTGGTAGGTCTACTAGGAACACACCAGAGAAATCTCTCACTACCGGAATTGACTCAATGGTAGGAGTATTAGCACTAACATCCCTCACAAAGGCTAAATATGCTTCACACCCCTTCTCAACCATCCATTGTGCCTTTATATAGGACACAACTCTGCTAGGAATATAATCTAATGTACCCCTCCACTCCAACCGCGGAAAACCTAGCATAGCCAATGTCACGATTTTGGCGTGACAGTCCAGAATAGTATGATAGGGTGACAACCAATCCATGCACATGATCACGTCAAAGTCAACAATACCAAGTAGCAATAGATCAACTCTAGTTTCATAACTACCAATAGTGACTAAACACGACTGATAAACACGGTCTACAATAATAGAATCTCCCACAAACGTGGACATATATGGGAGCACTCAAAGAATCAATGGAAATATCCAAATACGAAGAAAAATAAGATGACACATATGAATAAGTGAAATCTGTATCAAATACGACTGATGCATCCCTATGACAGACTGGAACAATACCTATGATGACAGCATCCGATGCAATAGCCTTTGTCCTATCAGGAAAAGCATAGAATATGGCCTGGCCTCCCCCTCTTGGGCGACCTCAGCCTGCCCGTCCCCCACTCTTAGATAGTTGTGCGGGTGGAGCGACAACTGAGGCAGCAATCATGGCCTGAGAAGTCTGTGGACCTGACTGAATTCGTGGAACCTGAGTAGTATGTGGAGGTGCACCCCTACTGGGTCTAGGACGGTCTCGAACCATGTGATGGGTATCACCACACTCAACAATGAAGGTATTTCATGAAATGGTAACTTCTAATTCAAGTACATGACATAAGCTTAACAATGAAAGGGATAGCATGAATTAGCGACTAAGTCTAAATACATGAGAATAACTCAACAATAGAAGAAACGGCATGTAACAACTATTATAAGTAAATGCTCATAAGAGTAACTTGATGATGGAAACTAGAACATGCAATGAAAATTTCAATTAAAGCATGTGAGAATAAAATTAACAACGAAAAATAGAACAAATAATAATAACTTCAATTAGGTGTTTATAAGAAACCTAAGGGTCTCAACCGGTCAAATACCACATATAAGCCCGTGTACACACTCGTCACCTCATGTGCACGTCTTCCACATAATTCGAATAGTTCAAACAAGCCAAATTCTAAGGGGTAGTTCCCACACACAAAGTTAGACAAGATACTTACCTCAACTAGACCAAATCTATACACAAAATAGTTTTTCCCTTATAATTAACCTCCGCAAGGCTCAAAACTAACCAAAAATGAATTAATATCATCAAACAATGCAAGAGGAACTAGTTTCAATCAATAAAGCTACTCCCTCTGTTTCAATTTATGTGAACATGTTTGACTGGGCACAGAGTTTAAGAAAAAATGAAGACTTTTGAAATTTGTGGTCCTAAACAAGTGAAAAAGGGGCCAGAGTATTTGTGTGGTTATAAAAGCTTCCCATTAAGGATAGAATTGTAAGTTTAAGCTAAATTGTTACCAAATTTAGAAAGGGTCATTCTTTTCGGAACAGACCAAAAAGGAAATAGATTCACATAAACTGGAACAGAGGAAGTATGATCTTTACAAAATTCTCCAAGAGTCAAGAAAAGTCAACCCCAGGCCCGCCCAATCAAAACCTGAGTCCAAGGGTAGATCTTGACTATAGATAACCCCACAAGTCTATATAAGTGTTTTATTTTCAAATCTGAGTCCAATTCGACTCTCAAATCCCAAATTTTTATTTTTCAAAACTTAGATAAAGTCCCCAACATTTCTCTTTGATTCTAATAATTTTGATGTTAGATCTCATATATAATCATGAAATATAGTTGGAAATTGATCCAAACTACTTACCCAATTATTGTAGGTGAAAATCCCCTCTCCAAATCACCTCCTACGAAGCCTAAGGTTCTAAAACGAGATGAAATCTCGTCTTTCCAGCCCTTTGTTCAGTTGCAGATGTCGCAATTGCGACACAAAGTTCGCAATTGCGGACCCTCGCAATTGCAAAGAAAGTCTCGCAATTGCGGCTCCTGACAGCCTAAAGGGAAGTCGCAAATGTGAAACTAACCAGACTAGCCCTCACTTCGCAATTGGGGGAGAGGCCCTACTGTTCACTTCGCAATTGCGAGGCTGGTGCTTGCGATTGCGATAACTGCAGCACCAGCACACTAGCAACCTAAAAATGAGTTCAATCCAATCTGAAACACGTCTGAAACTCACTCGAGCCCTCGAGGCAACAAACAAAACATCTATACAAGTCTAAAAACATCATTAAACTCGCTCGCGTGATCAAAACACCGAAATAACACCTAGAACTGTAAATCAGACATCAAAACGTATGAATTCCAAAAGAATACTCAAGAACCTCTAGAATTACAACCAAGCGTCGGAATCCTACCAAACCAATTCCAAATGACACCAAATTTTGCAGACAAGTTCCAGATAGGAAAAAGTACCTATTCCAAGTCCCAAAATCAAATTCTGAATCTGATAGCCACAAAGTCAACCCAGGGTCAAACTTAGAGAAACTTCTAAACCTCAAAAGGCCAACTTTCAGTAAAACAAGTCAAATCAAACTAGGGGCCTTCGAATTCAAATTCAAGGCATGCGCCCAAGTCCAAAATCACGATACGAACCTATCAGAGCCATCAAAACATTGTTCTGGGGTCGTTCTCACCAAAGTCAAACTTCGGTCAACATTTCCAACTTAAGCTTCTAAACCAAGAACCAAAGGGTCCAAATCAACCCAAAACCTTCCCGGAACGAAACTAACCAACCCTGCAAATTATAAAATCATAAATACACATGTGTGAAGCATCAAAAGAAGAAACGGGGCTCAAGTACACAAAACGACCGATCGGATCGTTACATTTTGCTTTGTAGTTTACAAATTGATTATATTTTCCTTTATCGCATAGAAGATGAAGAGAGAATAAAAATTAGGGTTAACAATTAAAAAACTTCCGTTTTTAGGTTTTCTTTTTTTTTACTTATTAGCTGACTTTAGTGTTTTTTGGTATTAAATTAAGAACTTGTTTAGCAATTTTAATTTTAGTTTGGAGAGGTTTTCTATGCTTATGCACCCCCCACAGAAAAAACGCTCAACGCTTAAGTATACGCCCAGGACAGTTCGGTTTACGCCACGTGATACTTTTAACCCCCTAGATTGCATCGATGCATTTTTACTATGCCTTGCCCCGGACTCGCCAAAAAAACCTTTAAACACTAAGAAAAGTTAAAATTTCATGAATTTTTCCTAACGTATAAATTGCACATTTTGAACTCCAAGAATTTTTTGAACTCTAGCACACTGTGCTGGAGTTTCACATATAATAGTTTCGAAGTCCAACACGCTATGCTAGAATTTTTCGTGGTTAGGTTGAGATATTTTTATTCAAATTATTTTCTGTACTAAAAAACACTAAAGTTTGAATAGTTTTAATACAATGACAAATTCTTGAGTAGCAGTCTGAAAAGTGAATATTTGTCATCTTTTCCATCATTTTCTATAATCACTAAACATTTCCTTTTAATAGGCAGATAGAGGGTGTGTTTGATAGGAAGAAAAATGTTTTCTTTGAAAATGCTTTTCTGAAAAAAGAGTGATTTTATCACATATTTCCCATATTTGGTTGATGAGTGGACTATTTTTTTCTGAAAAACATTTTTTTAGAAAATATAAAATTTAGACAAACACTATGAGTGGGAAGGACCGAGGGGGTGGGATGGGTGTGGTGGTGTGTGGGAGTGGGGTATAGGGTGGGGAATGTTGAAAAGAATTTTGAAACATGTTCCTCTACCAATTGGAGGAAAATATTTAGGTCAACCAAACATGAGAAAATTAAAATATAATCCTTCCCGCCAAACACACCCCTAATTTTGTTACCCAAGATTAAACCAGAATATAGTAATTTAGGGATGACATTTGGTTGGAAAAAATTTGGAATTCAAGATACGTAAGCACCTCATAGACGTCAGCAACACAGTTCAATTTAAGTGATGACATCGCACACTGAAGAGGCAAGTTTTAAGCTGTTCTATTACTTGAAGCTTGACTGATATTTCCCTAGTACTGTACTATATATTTTATAACATCGTTTGAAGAAAGAAAGAATAAAAGAATTAAAAAAGGGCAACCCAGACATGCTTATATTCTTCATCGAACAGAGGACAAAAGTGCGCACAGATTATTTAACAATAGATGAAGGCTAAAACTATTGACCTCATCATGCTATTCCTCTTTTCACAACCAGATGACAATTAGGGAAATGAGAATACACAAATCATAGCACTCTTTAAAGCAAGGATTGTAAGTGAAGATTCACATGTGCTGGGTACATATGAGCTGAGTTCATAAAGGGTGTTTTGCAGTAAATTCTGCAATGAAATAGCAACCCTGTTTAACTCCATTTATCATGCTATTCCTCTTTTCCTTGTTACTTTTCCTATGTAAAAGGGTACAGTAAACTAACTAAATCATCTTTTCTTTATTGTCCTATCATAAGAAAAGGGTTTACAAAGAAGCATAATGGGATTCCTATGATTCCATTACTGCCGGCAATTGATCAGAAGGTGAACAGAGCCCTTCATGGCTTTCAACTGTTTGAGTTAAAATCTTAAGCCTTGATGTTTGGCACGTTTAGTACAGAGCTTATTGCAAAGTATTTGAATTCTCAATTCTGCTATCCTGAATGGAAATTTGTTGTGGACATTGGTTTAGAAGGCTGGGTGGAGTAAAGCATCCACCATTATGATTCGCTAAAGTTGCGGCAGGATTCACCCAAACGTCTGATCTAGGTAGCTTAGATGACTGACACTGCATACTACTTTGTCCTCCAAAGTAAACACCATAATGGTTCCTGAATGTTGCCGGTTTCACCAACACATTTGATTTTGGGTCTTCCGAAGACTGGCATTGTTGTTCCATGGCACTGTCTGCCATTTCCCATCGCTTGCGCTTGCGCTTCCTCCATCTTGATCTGCGGATCTTCTTGGGAGCAACTTCAGAGTCTAAGACGTCACTGCTCTCCTGGTGTCACATCATGCATTTTAGGATACAATTTCATAGAAGGCTTATTGAAGGCTTCAGGAGTCTTATTGAAGGCTTCATAGAAGAGCAATGAGTCTTGGTGTATGAAATTGTATCCAATAATTTCTTTCCATACAATTTCAGGATACAATTTCATACACCAATAATTTTCTGTGATCATTGCTCTTCAATGACTGAAGCCTTTAGAAGGCTAAACCAGAAGAGTGAAATTTTGACACAAGAAAAGGCAAGATTAATGGAGCAAGTGAAGATACTAGAACAAAAGATACAAACGGTAAAGTTTGAGTTACTACAATCTCAGACACACGTTATCTCGCAACAAGATAAACAGGACCAAGAAATGAGTTCTCCATCTCAAGAAAAAATAGATAAGAAGAGTGTACATTCCCCAATGAATGTAACAAGATCCACTGTATCGGATAGAGATACAGCTAGTCCGGTTCAAACGGTAGCCGGTAAAGCATTATCAAATCCGTTTATGGCTATCACTTTGCCAAAAAGTGAAGATGAAGGATCATCAAGCTCATCAAGGCGAAGACTACCACGAACATTGACACAAGGAGAAGCAATAAAAAAGAAAGGTATAAGTCCAAAAAAGAAAAAAAAAATGAGAAAATTGAAGATGTAATTAAACAAACGCTACCAAGAAAAGGAAAAGCAAGACAAACACATGGTTGAGAACCCTAGTCCAGAAAAATCAGAAGACGAAGACAATTATGAAGATGAAAATACAAACTATTAAGATGCTCAAGACCCATACGATGATGATTCAGGAGTGAGTTTTACTCAATAGCTCTACACAACCTTGATACGTAGAAAGGAATTCCTGATACGCATAAGTAAACAGGAGAATTAATCATTATATGGAAGAATACTAGTCAGCAATACGAGAAGAACAAGACAAAAGAGGAAAAAGAAAAAGTAGCAATAATGCAACTACGAATGACATAAAGTAAAGACTTTTAAGGTCTTTGAAGTGGAAAAAATAATTGCGTATTTGAAAAATAAAAGGGAATCCCTGCTCAAGCCATGTGACGATGGAGCCCAATGAAGTACCCGACAAGGCTAGAAAGGAAAGATTTCTGAAAACGTTTTAAATCCGTTCTAAATCCGCTCCAAAGGCTTGGCTATAAAAAGAGCAAGAATGAAGTTGGAAGACACACAACAACAACACCAAGACCTCTATAAAGAAAGCTATAGCTCCAATTTTCAATACTCGAACCCTCATCTTTCCACCTATTACCCAAAAAACCTTGTAATATTATGTATGCCTCATTAGTCTCTATCCTAATATCCCGTTTGGCCAAACTTCTAAAATCAGCTTATTTTGAGAAGTGCTTTTCTCAAAAGTACTTTTTAAAAAAGTGCTTTTGGTGAGGAGTAGGTTGTGTTTGGCTAATTAATTTGAAAAGCACTTTTAAGCAGTAATTAGTTTTTGGCCAAGCTTTTGAAAACTGTTTCTAAGTGTATTTTTCTCAAAAGTGCTTCTCAGAAAAGTGCTTTCGGAGAGAAGCTAGTTTTTTCTGCTTCTCCAAAACTACTTCTCCTTCTCCTCAAAAGCACTTTTTTCCATCCAAAAGCTTGGCCAAACACCTCAATTTTTGGCCAAAAGTGCTTTTGGCCAAAAAAACACTTTTGGCCAAAAAAAAGCTTGGCCAAACAGGCTATAAGTCTGTAAAATAAATAAATTTGTATGGTTCAGTGTGCAAGTTTTTAACTCGCAAGTTCAGTAAAAGTTTTCGGGTTTCCCGAAAGGGAAATCCCTCTCCCGTAAACATGTAAGTTACTGATTTTATCTAAATTATGTTTCTGGATATTACCCCTGTTTTATAGTTTTATGTTTTGTATGTTTTAATGTAAATTTCTCTAGTTTGTAAATAATTAAAAAATCTCTCTTAGTAAATGGTTGTCTTTCCAACTTCTTAACAATTTTGATGGATTAACCTATAAATTTCTAGGAGAAACTGGTTAAGTCAAGCCCAATAAATTCTCACAATGTGTAATATATATTTAATCGTGGCCGGGGTGAGGTTAAAGAAAAAAGTGTTAAGAAAAGATTCGTTTCTTTAAAAAGTTGGGAAGAAGAGATGAACAGAGGAAAAAAAAAAGAGTATAGAGGGGGTAATTCTCAAATCATAATATTAGAAAAGTAATACTATGTCTACCGATTGAGGAGGGAGAGTACCGGGTAGGATTGTACAATATAAAACTTATACACGTAATATATTATTACTGAAAAATTTTACTATTTTACCGCCCATTATTATCGGTATCATATGTTATGCCAATTAATCTCTCAAATTATAATCCAGAACTATTTGTTAGAAGCCTAAGCAGGAGTTTCGAAGAATTCATGTTAGATATAGAAACATGATTATACTCGATAATAGACTTAGCCGTACATTATATATATTTAGAAACAAAATAAGAGAATTTGTTTAGACCTATATAGAAAACAACTCTATTTGATATATTTAATACTATCATACTATCTATTATATTATCATTTTTAATTTTAGACCATCTTTATCTTACTACTATTTATTGCTTTTATTTACATTTATTTTATCCCCCCATTATTATCATTTTTAATTTTAGACCATTTTTATCTTACTACTATTTATCGCTTTTATTTACATTTATTTTATATATATATAATACACACACACACTTTGCTATTACACAAGATAACTTGTGAATAAAATATTAGCTGTTTATACAACAACAACAACCCAGTAAGATCCCACAAGTGGGGTCTGTGGAGGGTACAGTATACGCAGACTTTACCGAAAGACCTTCGGCCCAAGAAGACGAAAATACAGCAACAGAAGCCAGAGAAATAACATCAGCATCGTAAGAGACAGAAAATAGATGGAAAAGCAATAACTAGGTGTTTATAAAGAATTAAGTTTTATTAGTTTTAGTTTTATAACTTTATATATCAGTTATATACTTAAAAATATGTAATATAAATTTTGTGGCTGTAACCCAACACCCATATGCGCACTCTGTCCGTACTCCTAAATCCTAAAAATGATGTGGTGAAGAATCCGACCTCTAGATTTGCACCCGTACTAGATACCCGCACCGGAATCCGAGCAACATAGCCTGGGGCTAGGAATGATTTGGATAATTGTTCTAATAGCTCTAATTGATTGTAAATATAATGTTTGGGTAACAAATAGAGTGGCTAATTATGGGAGTAATTGAGATTAAGGGATTCAGATGGCATTGAGCCAATGCCCTAGTTGGGCTGAAATGAAATTGTTTAAGTTGCTATCGATTGAATCAATGTCGAATATTCTACATTAATTTATATTGGATGTATAGAGCATTGTTGAACTATTTGGAAGGCCAGGACAAGGCACGCTAAGATGTAGGTTCCTATAAGGCATGCCATAATCGTACCAAACAAAAATAGAAGTGTAAAATCATAGAAATTCTCCAACAAGACTAAATCTTATTTCCTACTAGTAGATATCACCTCTACTGATTTTTTTCTTTCATTGTGCCCAATCTGTAGTAAGTTTGCATTGATCCGAAGAAATTGTAGGTCTTTCAAGACAACTTCTTTCCATGTAATTTTAGGTCTACCCCATCCCATTTAACACCTTCACTCACCATAATTTCACACCTATCGACTAGTGCATGTGTAGGCCGACGCAAGACATGAAAAAACCATCTCAAGCGACCTTCTCTCTTTTATCCTCAGCTATTGATTGTGTACCAAAGAGCAGATTCATTATGCTATTTCTTTCATGGTGTCTTTTTGAGGTGTCTTTTTGAAGTGAGTTATCTCCCTTGCAGTACTAGGGTTCCGTTTTTACCAAAGAGGTTGAGTTTTCTCTCTCTTGGTGGCTTGGTGGCTGTCCGCAACACAAAATCCTTCCGGTTCCGTCGAGACAAATTTGGTTTCCGGCAAGGCAGATTATTTTTGAGCAATTTTCTTCAAATTTCCTTCTGAGTGGGCAGAAAATATGGAGACATTCAAGGAGACGGTTTCAGGAGAAATCTTGTCTTCGGATGAAATTCAGCTTCTCCATCGCGTCCTAGCCAAACTTGACTCCACTAATGTNTGTAATGTCTGTATATATATAGGGCTCATTGTATCATTGAAGACTACACAATAATATTATTTTTCTCCCGTGATTTCTCACATGGTATCAGAGCTATTGTGAGAGTTTTATCGCTGTGCATCAATTCCAGCGACTCCGGGAAGAAGAAAATCAAAAAAACCGGAATTTTTTCCGGCGAACACAGGTCTGCCGCAGTCAAAGGCCCCTTTTTATCAGTGTT
>ML292853.1:0-15545 GCA_005239495.1 Nicotiana undulata | reverse complement strand
TCATTTATCACCTCTTACTCATAATGTTTTATTTACTCTCTTCTTATTTTCATGCTAATATCTTTGTCTATCTCCCTATTATAAAGACTTCAACACGACGTTCTTTCACATTTAGCTCCCCTGCTTCATATCACTGGCTCTTCGGGACGCCTAACATTCTTCTTCTTTTTTTTTATTTTTTTTTACTAGTGGCTGGAGTCATACTAAGGAAAATATTTATCCCTTCTAGGATCCTAGTGCCTATCTTCTGAAATTTCTGAATATTCTAGTATTCATATCTGACTGTTCTATTCTAGAGTGACTATATGGCTATCTCCAAATGAGAACTATTATCATGTTCTGCACTACAATTCAAAATGTTAAATAATGATAACAATCTATCCACAATTTTCGGTTACTCTAACCCCAGTTGGATCCTAATATCCTATCCTTCTCTTAAATTATTTCAGTTAGCTCCCATAGGGAATAATTGAGATTGGTATGGACAATTGTAGATATCTCTGTTACCGTTGAAATTAACTAAGAATGCTTATATTTTTCTGCCAAAATTATAAATATTGATAATATTTATTAACTAGGTACCTCGTACGCTTCTTTATCTTGCTTCTTTTACTTGCTAAAACTCGTATCTACCTTCTGATTCTCTTATTTTTTTTTACCATATGGGTAGATATATATTCTTTCCTTAGAGCTCCTTATTAAGAAACTAACACATCTTAGTACACACATGATCTGCTGAAGCCCTCACATTTACTCATCATAAGCATGATGCAAACTTGAGTTCCTCTGACTCAACTCTTCCACAGCCACATTGCAATCTCTTATCATCCATCTTTCAAGATGTACNACATTTTATCTAGTCTTCTTTATTATCTTTAAGGGATAACGAGATCAATAAAATGGTAGATATGGATCATGAACATACATCACATGGGATGACTAGATTGCTAAGAAACTACATAAAAGGTACGAGCTACAACGCTGCCATGAAAGACTATACAACAAAAATTAGCCAACAAGGCATACAAAACTATACATGAGTCGACACCTGTATATGAGCCTCTAAATAAGCATAAGTAATGCAACATAGTCATAACAGGGCCCCGACATACCCATAACATCTATAACAAAATGCATACTAAGACCACGGCAAGTTCGGAGAAGGGATCTCGCCTATAACCGCTGAACAGGAAAGCCTACTGTGGTGGGGGAGTTGCGTCACTTGTCTATCAGGACCTGCATCACGACATGCAGCGTCCACAAATAAAAAGGACGTCAGTACAAATAAAGTACTGAGTATGTAAGGCAGGAAAGCATAAATAAGAACATTAATGTAAAGAGAGATGTATGAGATACAACCTGTAGCATCTGAGTGCTTCTAAGAGACAGTAACATGAAATGCATGATACATATATACACATAATCTTTTTAAAACATCCGCCTCTGTGAGCATCATAATCATCATAGAACATTCGCCTCTGTGGGCATCTTCATCATTACATCATACCCGGCCTAAAAGAGGACTCGGTAAACCCAACTGATCAGTGGTTGCACAATAGGTGCCATACCCGACCGATTATAGCGCGGCTCGGTAGAGTAAAATAGATACATATATACACACACACACACACACACACACACACACATATATATATATATAATGCATGCAGGACTCATTGGAATCATGTTCTGAACATTTTAGAGTGACGTAAGGTCGATATTTCCGTACACATCATTAGGGCTAACTCTTCATCGAGAATATTATAAGAATCAGGAAGTACCAACAACATTGATAACATAAGAATAAGAGAAGCAACCTCAACATCAATTGTTCCATAAGAAGGGAAACAATGTAAGTACTGTTAGCTTCTAAGAGTAGAGTATCTTTGGAAGCTCGTTCATTGCATTACGTACAATCGGCGTCGTGCTAAATAAGGAAAGTGATAGCCTCACATACCTTGTATATATTGTCTCAACCTCAAGCTACGGAAATGTCACAACTACTTAATCTACAATAAGAGAAACGACACTATCGTTATCGTTTAAGCGTCATAACTATTATGTATCAACCACAACCTATTTTACGATGAAACGGACAACACCTACCCTATTTATATGACTTCGCACAAGTCAAGACAATCACCTAACAGCCCAAACAACATCAATAATAATCATATTGAGCCTCCCAAAACTTTCCACACAACCTAATCACTTCACCCATAAGACGACCACCGTAGTCGTGTCAAACGACCCGGAAATGTTACAACGAATGACCAGCTCAAAACCCTACATCTATATGGTGTTTATACACACCCTTAATCCCCCAAAACTCCACAAAAAATTAGTAAAACACGCAGCCCAACAGCAACACAAAACAGTCCGCTACAAGTCAAATAACTCGAATTCACGGCTTCCGATCACCATCCCGTGAGTTCTAACTATTAGGAAACACATTTATCAAACTTCATTGATATTTAAACACTTAAATACATATATTAGACGTTTATTAATTATGAAGTACCTTCCAAAACTCTAACTACAAAGAAAAAGAAGAGGCGGTATAATGACACTTACGTCGTAGGGATCATTTTGATGTTATTGCTTCTCGATTTCATGCTCGGGATGATATTATTCTTTGAAACCCTAGAAGATAGCTTGAGGTTATGTTAATGGGTGTTCTCTGGTCGTTTTATGCTGAATAAAGAAGATAAATCCGACCTAAGTTTTATATATATCAAGTTTGGAAAAGTCAAAGTGGTGCTAGCTTGGCACCCTAGGATTGGTCCATCTTCTGACGCTTATATCTTTTTATCCTGATGTCGTATGAATGAACGGTTAAGAGCGTTGAAAACTAAATTCCAAGACCTTCAATGTGTTATATAATATGTCCCAATAAGATCTCATATAATGCATGGAATGTATTTCTCAAAAAGCTCTAGTGATCCACCTATTTGTCACTTATGATGTCTGCGCAGTCTCGGGAAATTGTAAATATCTCTCTACTCCTATGTTGTATCGATGAACGGTTTAATGCTTTGGAAACTAGACTCATAGATCTTCCGTTTGGTAGGTATATCATCTCCTATTTCCAAGTATATCAGGAGAAAATATCAGTTACATTTGACCTAATGTTTAGCACATTATGAGTGTAACTTGTGAAGACCTTTGCCAACTTTTGTTCCACCACTTGCTTGACTTCAAAACGTAGAACAAAACTATCATACGATAAACATTAACTCATAGCATAAACTCCTTATCATGTAATGAACCATAGTCTCACCCTAAAGTACATGTTATAACATTCCAAACTCGTCGACTTTCGACGAAACCTATTTTCTTCAATTGGTTTAGATTCTAAGCTTTCCAACCCACTTGGTACTTGTTATTCATGATCTTAAATATTTGTAACCTCCAACGTAATATGATTAACTTACTTTATATTCCATCAAATAGAATCTTGTTTCTGAGCTTACATCAATTGACTTACGATGTATTTATCACGACCCAAAATCCCACCTTTCAGGCTGTGACTGCGTCTAACGTTGAACCCGCTAGACAAGCCAACATACACAACACCTTGACATTTTTAAAACAACTTGACAGTAATAAAGCAATTATCTTTCAAACCTTTACTGAAATGACCAAAACCACTTCAAAAGTTCTACAGCAGAAATGTAATAATACTCCGAAAAACGCATAATGAAATGATAAAGATAACAACATCGCAAAATCCCAAAATCGGGGTGTCACAACCTCACGGATTGTCTATAAGAATACTAAATACAAGTCTGAAAGGAAATACAATATTGTCTTTAGAGCGGATGGAGAAATAAGACAATAGGATACTAATAGCAGGAGAGACTCCAGGGCCCACGAACGCCAGTGGTATACCTTGAAGCTCGATGTGGACTGAAGGTGACTCCCTCAGAGCGGTCCACGGGATCCGAAAGCGGGATCTTCACAACATAGAGAAGTGTAGTGTAGTATCAATACAACTGACCCCATGTACTGAGTAAGTGCCGAGCCTAACCTCGGCTGAATTAGTGACGAGACTAAACTTAGCAAACAATGTTCACCTGTCCTATTCTACAACACAAAATACAGATAACAAAGCAAGGAAGGATAACCGTCATATACGGGGAACGGGAGCTGATAAAGGAAAAAAAAATAAGATGGAGCAGTTAATTAACATCAAGTAAGAAAAAAAACAATTCACCGAAAACTGATAAGGTATGAATGACATGTCTGAATGATAACAATGGCACGACATCACCCTTCGGGCTTTACACTCTTCCTCACTATGCATGACATGATGTAATCAATGTAAAAACATGGCACGACATCACCCTTCGTGCTATACACTCTTCCTCTCTATGCATGACATGATGTAATCAATGTAAAAACATGGCACGACATCACCCTTCGTGCTATACACTCTTCCTCTCTATGCATGACATGATGTAATCAATGTAAAAACATGTCACAACATCACCCTTCGTACTTTACACTCTTCCTCACTATGCATGACATGATGTAATCAATGTAAAACATGGAACGGCATCACCCTTCGTGCTTTACACTCTTCCTCACCAATGCAAGATAATGTGTATGGTAAGGAATGTAGCATAGTGGGAAATATTACAGTTCAAATCACCCGGCAAGGGGAAATATCAGTCAACATCTCAATAAATGCCCGACAAAGGTCTCAACTATAACCAAACAACTCAATATATATACTGTATACTTGGATCCTTAATTGAACCAACATTCCATAATCTCTACAACCAGTACATCAACCATAATCAACTTCTTAAGTAGAGGCAATTACATAGTATGATGAACATTGAAGAAATAACTGAATTCTAATAAAAAATAGACTCACGGGCATGCTTGACTCACAATGTATAGGTACTCGTCACCTCACCTATACACTAAACATGATAAACACATAACACATGACATACAATACCTAATCCCTCACCAAAGTTAGGCAAGACACTTACCTCGGTCCAAAGTATAGCAATCAACCCTCTAAGACCGTCTTTCCTTTATAATCCGACTCCGAAACAACGATATCTAAGCATAATTAATTCAATAATATCAATAAAGACTCAATAACACAATCCCATATCCTAGATATTCAATTTCTAGCATTCTTCCAAAAATATCTAAATTCGACCCCGGGCCTGTTTGGTCCAAACACGAGGCTCGGACCAAAACTCGAACACCCAATCCCCCACGAGTTACAATATATAATTTGTTTTGAAATCCGACTCCAAGTTGGGGTTGAATTACCCAAAATTCCCAAAAACCTAACTCTACCCAAAACCCCTAATTTCTACCTTGATTTTAGGATTTTAAGGCCTAGATTCTAGTGGTTGTTGAAGATAAATGGAAGAAAATAGAGTTGGAATCACTTACCTATGGAGCTATGGTGATGGAAATCTTCAAAATCGCCTAAGGGGAAGAAGAGGTTTGAGAAGAAGGGGGTTAAATCCCGTAATGTTTCTGTTTTTGACATTTTAAAATCACTGGGCAAAATTTCCCTTCGCGTTCGCGAAGGGTTAGCAGCAGGGACCTACGTGTTCGCGGAGCCAGGGCCGCGTTCGCGAAGGTCTAACTTCCTAGGCTTCCGCGTTCGCGAGCCTACGCCCGCGTTTGCGAAGAACTCACCTACCCTGCCCACCGACCTCACCCTAATCCTACGCGTTCGAACCCGTGGGAACGCGTTCGCGCAGAAGCACTGCTCAGTGCTCCGCGTTCGCGTCTTCCTCCACGCATTCGCGTAGAGTAAAACCCAGGCCACCATAATTTACCCTTCGCGTTCGCGAGCCCTTGTCCGCGTTCGCGAAGGGTATTACACCAGACACCAGTAAATCCTCAAAAACACCAGATTTTAGCACTTTTCACACCCCGTTAGCTACCCGAAACTCACCCGAGCCCTCGGGGCTCAAAACCAAAAACACACACAACTCCCAAAACATCCTACAGACTTATTCAAGCCTTTAAATCACAAAAATATCATCAAAGACAAGGAATTATACCTTAAACTCATAGAATTTTCTTAAAACTTCATAAAGCTTAACGTTTCCAATTTTGATCCGAAACACGTCATTTCAAGTCTGTTTTACACCAAATTTCACAGATAAGACAAACACCATATAATAAACCTGTCCCGTGCTCCGGAACCATAATAAGGGCCAGATAACACGGTTTTCACATAATTATTCATTTTCAAAATAATTTATTATTTTCAGAAAATAATTTTCTTTAAAAATTTATTTCTCGGGCTTGGGACCTCAGAATTCGATTCCGAGCATACGACCAAGTCCCATATTTTCCTACGGACCCTCTGGGACCGTCGAATCACGGGTCTGGGTCCGTTTACCAAAAATGTTGACCAAAGTCAACTTTATTCATTTAATTATCATACAATTCCATTTTCATCAGATTTCAACATAAAGGCTTCCCGGCTACACGCTCGGGATGCGCACGCATATCGAGGTAAGGTTAATGGAGGCTTTTGGGGATTCAGAACACAGATTTAGCTAGAATTACTTAGGATGACCTTTTGGGTCATCACAGTACTCTCACGTACGAAAACATGGGGTGTAACAACAGGTCCTCTGAAGTTTCCACCGCGGATCGCGCTGAGTCGACCGTGACTGCGAAGGAGGCTCCGCGGACCACGCTATGGCGACCGCGGCCGCGCTACGAGGTTCAGAGACCAGGTACTGTACCTGCAACACTCAGTGATTTTAAGTCTAATGCTCCCCGGAACCTACCCGAAACTATCCCGAGCCCTCAGAACCTCAAACCAAAAGTGCACACAACCTTGGAAACATATTATAGACTTATTCAAGTAATAAAAACATCGAATCACTATCATGAACATCGAATTAAACCTCAAATTACATAAAACTCCTCAACATTTCTCAAACTTCACATTTTTCCACTTTCAGTTCGAATCCCATCAAAATCAAATATGTTTCTCACCAAATTTCACAAATCATTCATTTTAAACATATTGGATTTGTTCCGGGCTCCGTAACCATAATACGGGCCCCAATTACACAGATTTCCATCAAATTTCATTTTCACAAGCCTTCATATTTTTCATAAAACAATTTTCTTTATACATCATTATTTCATCAATCGTTTTCACATAAAGACTTCCCGGCTACACGCCCGGGCTGCACTACACAACAAGGTGAGATAAAAGGAGGCTTTCACGACCTCGGAACACAGACTTAAATAAAATTACACGGGATGACCTTTCGGGTCATCACATCGGGCCTGCTTGGTCTAAACTCGGGGTTCCGATCAAATTACGTCTACCCATTCACCCACGAACCCAAATATACTATTAGTTTTGAACTCTGACCTTAATTCGATGTAAAAATTCGATTTTTACAAAATTCCATAATTCTACCCAGACCCTCAATTTTTACCATGAAAAATCTTAGTTTTTGCTTTAAAAATGATGAAAAACAGTAAGGAATTGAAAGAACAAAGTTTAGAATTGATTACCTATGACTTGGGGATAATAATTGTGTAAGAAAATCGCTATTAGGGCTGTAAACCTCGAAAATATGGTGAAGAAGAAGGTCTTCCCATTTTTAAAAGAGTATATATATTAGTTGGGCTGAAGACCTATGTGATCGATATAAAAGGATGCGTTCGCATAGGGCAAGGGAAGCTGGGTAGTGCGATCGCGTAGGGAGGGGTGCGATCGCATAGAGTACTGGCCTCCCCTCCCCAGGCCTATTTTAATACATTGCGTTTGCGAAGGGGAGCTGTGCGTTCGCATAACATAGCCCATATGAAGCATTGCGATCGCAGCCATGGAGTTGTGTTCGCACAACACACAAAATAGGGACCTCAGACTTTACACTATGCGATCGCGGACCTTCCTATGCGATCGCATAGAACAACAGACCTGGACACCAGAAAATGAAAAACCAGCAATTCTGTTTAAGTCTAAAACACCCCGTGGCCTACCCGAAACTCACCCGAGCCCTCGGGGCTCTAAACAAAACATGCACGCAAGTCTAAAAACATCATACGGACTTGCTCGTGCGATCAGATCATGAAAATAGCATGTAAAACTATGAATTAAACCTCAAAACTCATCATTTTCAACAAGAACTCTTAAAGTTCATAACTCTTCCACCGGATGTCAGAATCACGTAAAACGAACTCCGTTTTTCACCAAATTTTACCAGTTAACCTTTTAATATCAAGACAAGTCTATACTGGGCTTCCGAACCAAAATACGGGACCGACCCCAATGATTTCCAACATTATTGCTTTTCTTTAATTCAAAAATATTTCAGCAAAACAATTTTTTTCGAAAATTAATTTTTAAGGCTTGGGACCTCGGAATTTATTTCTAGGCATACGCCCGAGTCCCATATTTTACTGCTGTCCCGGGATCATCGAAACACGGATCCGGGTCCGTTTACTCAAAATGTTGACCAAAGTCAACTTTTATCAAATTTAAATTCTAGAAATCACTTATCTCATATTTTCTCATAAAAGATTTCCGGTTTGACGCCCCGACTACGCATGCAAATCGAGGTATTTAAAATTAGTCTATTATGGCTATTAAGCATGGAACGAATTCTAAATTTATAAAATGACCCCTTGGGTCATCACAATCTCCACCTCTAAAACACACGTCCGTCCTCGAACGGACATAGAAAGTTACCTGAATTGGCAAACAATTGTGGATATCAACTCTGCATGTCCGACTCGGACTCCCAAGTAGCTGCCTCAACGGGCTGGCCTCTCCATTGCACTCGAACTGAAGGATAACTCTTAGATCTCAACTAGCAAAACTGTCGGTCTAAAAGAGCTACCGGCTCCTCCTCATAAGTCAAGTCTTTGTCCAATTGGACAGAGCTGAAATCTAACAAGTGGGACGGGTCACCATGATATTTATGGAGCATAGACATATGGAATACCGGATGAACTGAGGATAACCCTGGAGGCAACGCAAGTCTATAGGCTACCTCCCCCACTCTATCAAGAATCTCAAATGGCTCGATATACCTAGGGCTCAACTTACCCTTCTTCCCAAATCTCATAACACCCTTCATGGGCGACACACGAAGCAGTACTCTCTCTCCAACCATGAATGCTACACCATGAACCTTACGATCGACATAACTCATTTTCCTAGACTGATCTGCACGAAGTCTCTCCTGAAGAACCTTGACCTTATCTAAGGCCTCCTGAACTAAGTCTGTACCCAACAACCGAGCCTCTACCGACTCAAACCATCCAACTGGCGACCTGCACCATCTACCATATAATGCCTCATAAGGAGTCATCTAAATACTCGACTGATAGCTATTATTATACGCAAAAACCGCTAACGGCAAGAACTGATCCCATGAACCTCCAATATTTGAATAGTACGCTCAGACTGTCCGTCAGTCTGAGGATGAAATGCTGAACTCAGCTCTACTCGGGTACCCAACTCACGCCGAACTGCTCTCCAAATGTGCGAAGTAAGCTGCGCACCCCGATCAGAAATGATGGACACCGGCACACCATGAAGGCGAACAATCTCCCGGATATATAACTCAGCCAACCGCTCTGAAGTATAAGTACTTGCCACATGAATGAAATGTGCTGATTTAGTCAGCCTATCCACAATAGCCCAAACTACGTCAAATTTCCTCTAAGTCTGTGGGACTCCAACAACGAAGTCCATAGTGATACGCTCCCACTTCCACTCAGGAATCTCCATCTGCTGAAGCAATCCACCAGGTCTTTGATGCTCATACTTTACCTGATGACAATTTAAGAAACGAGCCACATACGCCACAATGTCCTTTTTCATTCTTCTCCACCAATAGTGGTGCCTCAAATCTTGGTACATTTTAGTTGCACCTGGGTGAATAGAAATTTTAGAACTGTGAGCCTCCTCAAGGATCAACTTACGAAGGCCATCAACATTAGGCACACATAACCTACCATGCATCCTCAAAACACCATCATCTCCAACTGTCACCTGCTTGGCATCACCGTGCCGAACTGTTTTCCTAAGGACTGCCAAATGTGGATCATCATCCTACCGCTGCCGAATACGGTCAATTAAAGAAGATCGAGTGACTGTACAAGCTAGAACACTGATGGGGGAAATATCCAACCTCACGAACTTATTAGCCAAAGTCTGAATTTTTGAAGCAAACAGTCTCTTGCCAAATGGAATATACGCAAGACTGCCATACTCACCGCCTTTCTACTCATTGCATCGGCCACCACATTGTCCTTCCCCGAGTGATATAATATGGTAAATTCATAATCTTTTAACAACTCTAACCATCTCTGCTGCCTCAAATTTATATCTTTTTGCTTGAATAAGTACTGGAGGCTGCGATGGTCAGTAAATATTTCACACGGCATGCCATAAAGATAATGCCTCCAAATTTTTAATGCATGAACAATGGCTGCCAACTCCAAGTCATGAACAGGGTAATTCTTCTCATGGACTTTCAATTGATGAGACGCATAGGCAATCACACTGCCATCCTGCATCAACACTGCTCCAACTCGAGAAGCATCACAATACACCGTGAAAGAACCCGAATCTGATGGTAACACCAACACTGGTGCTAAAGTCAAGGCTGTCTTGAGCTTCTGAAAGCTCGCCTCGCACTCATCTGACAATTTAAATGGGGAACCTTTCTGAGTCAATTTAGTCATTGGGCTGCTATGGATGAAAACCCCTCCACAAAACGACGGTAGTAACCAGCCAAACCCTAGAAACTCCTAATCTCCGTAGCTGTAGTAGGTCAAGGCCAGTTCTTGACTACCTCTACCTTTTCAGGATCAACCTGAATACCCTTAGCTGATACAATATGAACCAAGAAGGCTACTGAACCTAACCATAACTCACATTTTGAAAACTTGGCACACAACTGATTATCTCTCAAAGTCTGGAGTGCTATACGGAGATGCTGTTCATTCTCTTCCTGACTGCGGGAGTATATAAGAATGTCATCAATGAACACAATCACAAAAGAGTCCAGATGGGGGCTTGAAAACCTGATTCATCAAATCCATAAGGCTGTTGGAGCATTAGTAAGCCGAAAAGACATAACCAAAAATTCATAGTGCCCATACCTCGTTTAAAATGCTGTCGTAGGAATATCAGTTGCCCTAATCTTCAGTTGATGATATCCTTACCTCAAATCAATTTTCGAAAGTACTCTAGTACCCTGAAGCTAATCAAATAGGTCATCAATTCTCGGTAACGAATATTTATTCTTGATAGTAACTTTATTCAGCTGCCTGTAGTCTATACACATTCTAATCGACCCATCTTTATTCTTTACAAACAAAACCGGTGCACCCCAAGGCGAGACACTGGGTCTGATGAAACACTTATCTAACAAGTCTTGCAATTGTTCTTTCAATTCTGGTGGGGCCATCCGATATGGAGGAATGGAAATAGGCTGAGTTCCCGGAGCCACATCAATACAGAAATCAATATCTCTGTCGGGCGGCATACCGGGCAGGTTTGCAGGAAATACCTCAGGAAACTCACGCACGATAGGAAATGACTCTATAGAAGAAACCTCATCTTCAGAATCACGAATATGAGCCAAATAAGCCAAACACCCTTTCTCCACCATGCGACGAGCATTAGCATAAGAAATTACCCGGCTGGGAGAATGACCAGGAGTCCCTTTCCATTCTAATCGAGGCAACCCAGGTAAAGCTAAAGTAACTCTCTTGGCGTGACAGTCTAAAATGGAATAATAGGGCGACAACCAATCCATCCCCAATATAACATCAAATCGACCATGTCCAGAAGTTAAAGATCAACACTAGTTTCAAGACCTTCAATGACTACCACGCAAGAACGATATACTCGATCTACCACAATAGCATCCCCCACCGGTGTAGACACATAAACATGAACACTCAAGGAATCACGGGGCACATTCAAATACGACGCAAAATAGGATGAAACATAAGAATAAGTATACCCCGGATCAAACAAAGCTGAAGCAGCTCTATCACAAACTGAGATGATACCTGTAATAACAGCGTCGGAGGACTCCGCCTCAGGCCTAGCTTGAAATGCATATAGTCGGGCCTGGGTCCCACCACCCTAAACCACACCTCTAGGAGGACCTCCATCTCTAGCAGGTTGATCTCCACCTCTAGCCATTTGTCCTCAACCTCTAACATTCTGGCCTCTACCTCTAACTACATGACCCCTACCCCTTGCCGACTGGGCAGGTGGTACTGGAACTGGTGCCAAAACTATGGCACGAGAACCCTGCTGCTGAAACTGATTACTTGCATAATAGGGACAAGCTCTCCGGATATGCCCATGTTCACCACACTCGAAGCACCCCTGCTGAATAGTATGCCAACCCAGATGAATCGGCTGGCCAAGCGAAACACTCTCCAGAGGAGGTGCTCTAATAGGAGCTGAAGGAGCACTGTAAACTGGCTGAGCAGAATGAGGCAGATAAGAACCACAACCCTCTGAAGTACCATGTGAAACCTTTAATGGTGAATAGAATGGCCTAGAAGAATGGACTCTATTAAATGAATTCTCGCCTCCAGATGAGGCACCATTGAAAACACCGAAATGACAAGGTCTCTTGTCTGACCCCTGACCTCCCATCCCAAGAACTGACTCAACCCTCCTTGCTATATTAGCTGTATCCTGAGGAGAAATCTCGGACCCTATTTCCTTGGCCATCTGCAACCTAATGGGCTGAGCAAGGCCATCAATAAACCGTCTGAACCTCTCCCTCTCAGTGGGCAATATAAGAATAACATGTCTAGCCAAATCCACAAAACGAGTCTCATAATAGGTTACAATCATGCTGCCCTGCTGAAGTCACTCAAACTGACGACGCTTATTCTCTCGAGTAGTAACATGCAAGAACTTCTCCAAAAAGAGATGGGAGAACTGATCCCAAGTTACAGCAGGTGATCCAGCTGGTTTAGTCAATAAATAGTCCCTCCATAATTGCTTGGCGGAACCTGTCATCTGAAATGCCGCAAAATCAACCCCATTGGTCTCCAAAATACCCATATTACGCAACACCTCATGACAACTATCCAGATATTCCTAAGGGTCCTCTGAAGTAGCACCACTGAAATGGACAAGGAATAACTTAATGAACCTGTAAAGTCTCCACAAAGCATCGGTTGACATAGCTGCCCCATTAACGGGCGACACTGCTGCAACTGGCTGAATTACCCCAACTGGATTGGCTATTGGGGTCTGAATCTGTGATGACCCAAAAGGTCATCCTAAGTAATACTAGCTAAATTTGTGTTCCGAGGCCCCAAAAGCCTCCGTTAATCTCACCTCGATATGCGTGCATAGCCCGGGCATGTAGCCGGGAAGTCTTTATATTGAAATTGGATAAAAAATAGAATTTATGATAATTAAATGAATAAAGTTGACTTTGGTCAACATTTTTGGTAAACGGACCCGGAACTGTGTTGTGACGGTCCCGGAGGATCCGTAGGAAAATATGGGACTTGGGCGTATGCCAGGAATCGAATTCCGAGGTCCTAAGCCCGAGAAATAAATTTTTAAAGGAAATTGTTTTCTTGAAATAATAAAGGAATTTGAAAATGAATTATTAAGTGAAAACCATGTTACTAGGCCGGTATTAAGGTTCCGGAGCCTGGAACAGGTTTCTTATATGTTATTAGTCTTATCTCTGAAATTTGGTGTGAAACGGACTTGAAACGACGTGATTCAGATTAAAAATGGGAAATTTAGAAGTTTATGAAGTTTGAGAAAACTCTAAGAGTTTTGAGGTTTGATTCGATGTTCTTGATGATATTTTGGTGATTTAAATGCTTGAATAAGTTCGTAAGATGTTTTTGGAGTCGTGTGTGTTTTTGGTTTTGAGACCCGAGGGCTCGGGTGAGTTTCGGGTAGCTAACGGGGTGTTAAAGAGTCAAAAATCTGGTGTGATGTTGCAGGTTTCTGGTGTCTGGTGTTTTCTTCTCTGCGATCGCAGCCCTTGCTCTGTGATCACAGAGGTCTGTCCAGGTCCCTTCCGCGATCGCATTGTGTGACGTCCCAGTGTTCCGCGATCGCAAACCTCTTCCTGCGATTGCATATGGTCACCTAAGCTATGCTCCGCGATCGCGACTCCTCTTCTGCGATCGCAGTGAGTTAGGACCAGACTCTCCGCGATCGCAGCCCTTTTCTTGCGATCGCGATGAACAAAATCGCCCAGTTAATTCCTTAAGTCAAAAACAGAATACTATTACGGGATTATCACTTTTTCACCATCTTCTTCCTCTCCAAGACCCCATAGGCGATCCTTAAGCGAGTTTTCTTCCATATCCACTTGGGTAAGTGATCCTAACTCTAAACTCTACCATTTTCCTTCATCAATCACTAGAATCTAGGGCTAAAAACATGGAATCAAAGTAGGAATTAGGGATTTTAGGTAGAGTTGGATTTTTGAGAATTTTGGGTGATTCAACCTCAATTTGTGGTCTAATCTTAAAACAAATTATATATTCTAACTCGTGGGGTTATGGGTCATCGGGTTTTGGTCCGAGCCTCGTGTTTGGACAAAGCGGGCTCGGGGTAAAATTTTGGAATCTTAGGAAGAATGCTTTGAAATAAATAATTAGGCTATGAGTTTGATTTATTGAGCCGTTATTGATATACTTGGGTTGATTATGTCTAGATAATACCGTTCCGGAGTCGGATTCTAAAGGGAAGGCTGTGATTGAGGCTTGACTTGCATTTTTGGAGCCGAGGTAAGTGTTTGGCCTAACCTTAGCTTGAGGGATTAGGTATAGAGTCTTATTTGCTATGTGTAATTCATGTCCAACGTATAGGCGGGGTGACGAGTGCCTATATGTTGCGGTCAAGCATGCCCGTGAGTCAATTGTGATGAATCGTACTGTGTTCTTAATATTCTCCGTACTATGAGTAATTGGTGATTTAGAAGTGATACCTTGATGTTGTTTCATGACGTGGGGAGTTATTGTGCCATTTGTTTCAGTTGAGGCTTTTACTGTTGAAATTGTATTTTTGATGCGAGGTTGGTTATAGCTGAGACCCTTGCCGGGCATTTGTTGAGTTATTACTTGATGATTTCTCCTTGCCGGGACGATAGAATTTTACTGAGTATTTCCATACACTTGAGACTTCTTATTGTTGATTTTTACATTATATTGTTGCCTTTTTATTATTTGTTGCACGAGGGGACATGCCGTGCTGATTGTTTGTTATTTATCACACGAGGGGACATGCTCTGTTGATCGTTTATTATTTATCGCACGAGGGGACATGCCGTGCTGATTGTTTGTTATTTATCACACGAGGGGACATGCTCTGTTGATCGTTTATTATTTATCGCACGAGGGGACATTCCGTGCCGAGTGATTGTGAGGTTATGCACGAGGGGACATGCCGTGCCCTTTGCTGTTAATTATCTGTTTTTGAGAAGTTGAATTTCTGATTTTACTTTTACATTTCAGTTATTACCCTGTTCTACCGTGCTAGCATTTTGTTGCCCCTTTTA
>ML292852.1:1756-20916 GCA_005239495.1 Nicotiana undulata | reverse complement strand
TGGGAACGCTAATACTTAATTATATTAATTATGATGTGGTTGCTTGCTTATTAATTAATTGTGGACTATGATAATTGAACAAAAGCGCAGTAAGGTGATGGTTGGCTAGCCTAGTTCCACGATAGGCGCCATCACGACCTGTTAGGATTTGGGGTCGTGACAAGTTCGAACCTAATACGTGAAATTAGGAAATTCGCCCAAAACGTCCCCCGGACCCATGCCTCGGAATCGGGTAAAAGTTATATTTTTTTAACACTCATTCACTCACGAACTCACCCTAACAAAAATCATCAAAATCCGATGCCAAAATCTCCCTAAATCCTCAGATTTTTACTTGGGGAAGGTTCACCCTAATTTCATGGTTTTTCACCCATTTTCATTGCTTAGATTAAGGAAATTGATAGAGATTAATGGTATAACAATGGATTAAGGTTAGAAAACGTTACCTATGATCCTCCTCTTTGATTCCCACTAAAAAGCATCTAATCCCGAGCTCACAATCGATTTTTGGAGTTATGAAATTCGACCCTCGGATTTTGGTATAAATAGCCCAGGGCTTTCGCACCTGCGGTGCTGCACCTGCGTAAATTCTATCGCAGGTGTGGAATTTCATTAAAGTTCCTGGGGTCGCACTTGCGGTGGCTGGGTCGCTGGTGCGGCTACGCACCTGCGGATTTTTCCTCCGTGCATGCGAGTCCTGGGCAGCTTGAGCTACTTCCGCACCTCCGTGCACCCATTCGCACCTGCGAGTCCGCACCTGCGGAAGGACCATCGCAGGTGCGGAACACCAGAAACAGAACTGGTGCAGCAATTCTTAAGGGTCCAAATGCACCCGTTGGGCATCCGAAATAACCCCGAGGCCGCTGGGACCTCAACAAAACCTACCAACTGACCGAAATGCCTTATTAAATCTTGGTCGAACCTTAAAAACACACCTCAAAACATCAAAATCGTCAAATATGCATAGATTAAAGCCTAAGAACTTAGGAAATTTCCAAAATCCACATTCGACGTTGAACCACATCTAAACTTATCCGAATGACCTCAAATTTTGCACACATGTCATAATTCACATTACGGACCTGCTGTCACTTTCGGAATTCTATTCCGAGTTCGATATTAAAATCTCACCTATCGGCTGAAATCGCCGAAATTCTGATTTTCGCCAATTCAAGCCTAAATCTACAACCGACCTCGAAAACACAATTCGAACACGCTCCTAACCCCGAAATCACTCAACGGAGCTAACGGAGTCGACAAAATTCCATTCCGGATCCATCTTCAAATAGTTCTAGCTACAACCTAATTTCAAAAGCAACAATCCACATTTGAGGACTAAGTGTCCAAAATCACACCGGATTTCACCACTCAACGCTCCGACAAGTTCCAATAACATAAATAGACATGGGAGGAGCAGTTATTAGAATATTTGGGCGCTAACTCTCAAAACGTCCGACCGAGTTGTTACATTCTCCCCCTCTTAAGAAAATTGTTCGTCCTCGAACGAGTATAGAAACATACCTGAAGCTGCGAAAAGATAAGGGTACTGACTATGCATATCCTGCTCGGTCTCCCAAGTCGCCTCCTCAACCGGATGACCCTTCCACTGAACCTAAACTGAGGAAATATTCTTCGATCTGAGCCTCCTGACCTGCGTGTCCAATATAGCCACAGTCTCCTAAACATATGATAGATCCTTGTCCAATTGGACTGAGCTGAAATCCAAAACATGATTCGGGTCCCCGTGATACTTTTGGAGCATAGAAACGTGGAATACCGGATGATGTCCAGCCAGATTGGGAGGCCAAGCCAGTTCATAAGCAACCTCCCCAACCTACTGCAACACCTCA
The DNA here is from genome assembly GCA_005239495.1 of Nicotiana undulata. Classification (NCBI taxonomy): domain Eukaryota; kingdom Viridiplantae; phylum Streptophyta; class Magnoliopsida; order Solanales; family Solanaceae; genus Nicotiana; species Nicotiana undulata. The sequence goes on along the minus strand of ML292852.1, from coordinate 19,066 downwards.
AAAGGGCCAATGAACCTTGGACTCAACTTGCCCTTCTTCCCGAATCTCATGACGCCCTTCATAGGCGATACTCGAAGTAAAAATTTATCATCAGTCATAAATGCCAAGTCACGAACTCTCTGGTCTCCATAATTCATCTGCCTGGACTGAGCAGTGCGAAGTCTCTCCTGAATCACCTTCACCTTGTCCAGGGCATCCTGGACCAAATCTGTGCCCAACAATCTGGCCTCTCCCGGCTCAAACCATCCCACTAGAGACCTACACCGCCTACCATACAGAGCCTCAACCGGCGCCATCTGAATGCTGGACTGGTAGCTGTTGTTATAAGCAAACTCTGCCAGAGGAAAGAATCGATCCCACGACCCTCCAAAATCCATCACACAGGCACGGAGCATATCCTCAAGAATCTGAATCGTGCGCTCGGACTGTCTGTCCGTCTGGGGGTGAAATGATGTACTAAGATCAATCTGGGTACCCAACTCACTATGCATGGCTCTCCAAAAGTGCGAGGTGAAATGAGGGCCTCGATCTGATATAATAGATACCGGTACACCGTGTAACCGTACTATCTCTCGAATGTAGATTTGGGCCAACCTCTCAGAAGAATATGTAGTCAACACTGGGATGAAGTGGGCTGATTTGGTCAGCCGGTCCACAATCACCCAAATAGCATCATGCTTCCCCAAAGTCCGAGGAAGCCCAACCACAAAATCCATGGTCATTCGCTCCCACTTCCACACTGGAAGCCTAATCTTCTGAAGTAACCCTCCCGATCTCTGATGCTCACATTTGACATGCTGGCATTTGAGACATTTGGCTAGGAACTCTGCTATATCCTTCTTCATCTTGCGCCACCAATAGTTCTGCCTCAGATCCTGGTACATCTTCGCGGTACCCAGATGGATGGAATACCGCTAGCTATGGGCCTCTTCAAGAATCAACTCCCGAAGCACACAAATTCGGCTCTGCATCCTCATCACGCCGTCATCACCTACGGTCACATCCCTAACGTCACCCTGCCAGACTCTATCCCGAAGATCCCGAAGGTTGGGATCATCATACTGGCGCTCCTGAATACGGTCATAAAGAGAAGATCGAGAAACAACGCAAGGAAATACCCGGTGAGGCTCAGAAAGATCCAGTCTCACGAACTGACTGGCTAGGGACTGAACATCCAAGGCTAAGGGCCTCTCCGCTGCACGAAGATATGGCAAACCCAAACTTTCCGCCCGATGAGTCAAGGTGTCGGCCACAACATTGGCATTCCCCGGGTGGTTAATATAGTGATGTCATAATCCTTGAGTAATTCCAATAACCTACGCTGGCGCAAATTAAGATCCTTCTGCCTGAATATGTGCTGCAAACTCCGGTGATCCATGAATATCTCATAGAGAACACCATATAAATAATGAAGCCATATCTTCAGGGCGTGAACAATCGCTGCCAACTCAAGATCATGCACATGGTAGTTCTTCTCGTGCACCTTCAACTGTCTGGACGCATAGGCAATCACCCTACCATCCTGCATCAACACTGCTCCTAGGCCAATCCTCGAAGCATCACAATAGACTGTGTAGGACCTTGAACCTGTGGGTAATATTAACACTGGAGCTGTAGTCAGGGCTGTCTTGAGCTTTTGAAAGCTCTCCTCACACTCCTCAGTTCATATAAAAGGTGTACCCTTCTGGGTCAATCTGGTCATGGGTGCTGAAATGGATGAAAATCCCTCCACAAAATGGCGATAATACCCAGCCAAACCGAGGAAACTGCGGATCTCAGTAGCTAATGACGTTCTAGGCCAACTCTGCACCGCCTCTACCTTTTTCGGGTCTACCTTGATCCCACCCGAAGATACCACATGGCCTAAGAATGCCATAGAATCAAGCCAAAATTCACACTTAGAAAATTTGGCATACAACTTCCTCTCCCTCAATGTTTGAAGTACAGTCCTCAAATGATGCTCATGGTCCTCTTGGGACCGAGAATATACCAGAATGTCATCAATGAACACGATGATGAAATTATCAAGATACGGCTGAAATACTATATGCATCAGGTGCATGAAGGCTGCTGGGGCATTGGTCAGCCCAAATGACATAACAAGGAACTCATAGTGGCCATATCTGGTCTTGAAGGCAGTCTTTGGGATATCTTGCTCCCGAATCTTCAACTGATGATAACCCGAACGAAGATCAATCTTGGAGAACACCCTAGCACCATGTAACTTTTCAAATAAATCATCAATGCGGGGCAATGGGTACGTTTTCTTCACTGTCACCTTATTCAGTTGCCGGTAGTCAATGCACATACGCATCGAACCATCTTTTTACTTCACAAATAACACCGGAGCACCCCAAGGTGATACACTGGGCCTGATGAAACCTTTGTCAAGCAACTCCTATAACTGCTACTTCAACTCCTTTAACTCAGGATGAGCCATGCGATAAGGATGAATGGAAATGCGCTGAGTGCCCAGCAACAAGTCAATGCCAAAATCAATGTCTCTGTCGGGCAGCATACCCGGAAGATCAGCTGAAAAATATCGGGATAGTCCCTAACAACGGGTACAGACTCAACTGTAGGGGTCTTAGCACTAGTATCCCTCACATAAGCCAAATACGCATCACACCCTTTTTCAACCATCCGTTGGGCCTTAAGAAAAGAAATGACTCGACGGGGAGTGTACTCTAAGGCACCTCTCCACTCTAACATCGGTAATCCTGGCATAGTCAGTGTCACGGTCTTGGCGTGACAATCAAGAATATCATAGTACAGAGACAACCAGTCCATACCCAATATAACGTCGAAATCTACCATACTGAGTAATAATAAATCAGCACTGGTCTCAAAACCACTAATAACTACCAAACACGACCAATATACATGGTCCACGACAAGATAATCTCCCACCGGAGTAGAAACATAAACGGGGAAACTCAAAGCATCCCGAGATACCCCCAGATATGAAGAAAAATAAGAAGACACATACGATTATGTAGAGCCTGGGTCAAATGATATCGACGCATCCCTATGACAAATGGGAACAATACCTGTAATGACTGAGTCTGAAGCAATGGCCTCTGAACGGCCTGGAAGAGCATAATATCTAGCCTGGCTTCCCCCTCTAGGGCGACCTCGACCTCCCCGAGCTCCACCTCGAGTTGCCTGAGATGGTGGGGTAGCAGCTGGGGCTGGAAGTATGGCTGGGGGACCTAGTAAGTCTGAGGTGGTGCACCCCTCCTAGATCTGGGGAAATCTCTGATCATATGACGAGGGTCACCACACTCAAAACAACCCCTCGGAGGATGTGGCGGCTGATGATGACTCTGAATTGGCCTTCTGGACTGGCCGGTGATAACACCTCGAGTAGGAGGCACCTGAGATACTGGTGGTGCATAATAAGGCTCTTGAGGTCTAGAAGGAGCTGGAATACCACTGGTTGCTGGAAGAGCTGAATGAATGGGGCGACTCACAAAACCCCTACCATAGCGTGCTGCTGGTGCACGGGCTCCTGAAAAATGACCAGTCTCTCGAGACCTCTTGGCCTCTCTCTTCTCCCTGTCCCGGGCTAACATATTCCCAATCCTCCGGGCAATGCTCACGGCCTGCTGGTAAGTGATATCTGTCTCCAGCTCTCTGGCCATACTAGTCTGAATGCTGGGATGGAGTCCCTCAATAAAGCGACGAACCCTCTCTCTGACGGTGGCAACCAAAGCTGGTGCATGAGGAGCCAAATCACTGAAACGGACTACATATTCCGACACAGTCATAGAACCCTGGCATAGCTGCTCAAACTCTGCGCGCCAAGCGTCCCTGAGGCTATGAGGGACAAACTCAAGTAGAAAAATCTCTGAGAACTGAGCCCCAGTAAGTTAATTTGCCTTGTTCGGACTGCCTAACTCAAAAGCACGCCACCACTGATAAGCTGCTCTCCTCAGCTGGAAAGCAGTGAATGAGACCCCACTCGTCTCCACAATAACCATAGTGCGGAGAATGCGATGGCACCCCTCAAGAAAACCCAGGGCATCATCCGAAACTAGTCCGATGAACTCGGGTGGGTGGTACTTCTTGTACCTCTCAAGTCGGAGCTGCTCTGCCTTAGGAACAACCATCCTAGTCTCGTGCTGAACTGGAGCTGCTGGGGGCATGGGGATATACTCTGGAACGTGCCCCATATGAACCCTCTGCTCAAGAGCGCAGGTTGCCGGAGTCTGTGCCCCTCCCCCGGCCTGGGATGTAGCTGGGGCTATCGGAAGTAATCCTGCCTGAGACAGAGTACTGAAGGCACTCAAGAACTGAGCTAAAGTCTCCTGGAGGGCTGGAGTAATAGCAGGAACCTCTGGTGCCCCTCCAATCGTAGCTGCTACGGGATCCTCTGCCTCTGCTCTAGCCGGTGCTCGGGTTGCACCGCGTGCTTGTCCTCTGCCCCGGCCCCTGCCTCTGGTGGCTTTGACTGGGGGCTCGAGTGCTTGGTCATCAGTACTTCCGGTACGAGTACGAACCATCTGTAAGCAATAATAGAATAGAGTTTAAGAGTTTTGATGACAGTAACTAGCACGATAAGGGATTCCAAGAAGTATGATTGCTCTTAACAGTTACATAGCCTCCCGAAGATAGATACAGACGTCTCCGCACCGATCCGCGAGACTCTAATAAACCGACTTGTGAATGTGACTCCTATGAACCTAGATGCTCTGATACCAACTTGTGACGACCTGTTTTACCCTCTGAACGGTCTCGCGACGGCACCTAGTCTCTACGACTAGGTAAGCCTAAAAATTTCAGAAATAAGACAAAACTGAAATAGAAACAGTAAAGAAACGATAATACTATAAGCTAGCCGCTCGGCAGTTATAACTTTTACTTTTTCCCAAAACCCAGAATATCACAATCACGAGCTTTACACAAGTAAGCTCTATACAACGGAAATAAGAAATGTATATCTGACTATCTACTAAGTCTATAATGGAGTAGACAGGGACACGTGGGATTCTGCGGACACGGCAGGATTACCTCGCGATCTCCAAAAATGCTTCCTGGGTACTCTTAGCTGAAGCGCTGTGTACCGCTACCTGGATCTGCACATGGAGAAAACATGCGCAGGAAAGGGCGTGAGTACTTCACATTCGGTACTCAGTAAGTGCCAAGCCTAACCCCAATCAAGTAGTGACGAGGTCAGGTTGAGGCTCTATTGAGTTTGAAAACATAATAAGACCGTTATACGGTTATATAGTGAAAAGAATTAGTAGAAATAATAATAAGCAGAAATTTAGGAATAACGGGAAGAAATGAGTAAATAAATTCTCGGCTCAACACAACATATAACTCAAAAGAAATCATGCAATGCAATACAGGGGAAAGCCCCTGGATCTCGGTCCGTAGTCCCAATTTAAATATGCAATGCAGTACAGAGAGAAAGCTCCTGGATCTCGGTTCGTAGTCCAATTTAAATATGCTATGCAGAATGTATGTCGGACGCAGCGTAACTAAACAGTTTAGTAAAAGAGTAGACAAGAATAAGGTAGAACTGCCTAAGCATGGCTCAATTAATAGCAACTAAGTGGAAAATTAGGTAAGGCAAATAGACATGTTTAAATCCTAAGTTATTTACTCAGCTTAAACAGTAGTAGTAATATAGGAATGAAAATGAGATATGTCATGGAGAGAACAATAGAATTTTAGTAAAAATGACCCGTGCACGCACTCGTCACCTCACGTACACGGTGTCCTCATAGTGAAAATCAGTTAAAATTCCTAAGGGAAAATCCCCAACACAGAGTTAGGCAAGCCATTTACCTTGACTGCGCTACTCAACCAAATATCAAGCTCTTGCCACGAGTATCCAACTCAGGGTGGCCCAAATCTATTCAATTTGATTGCATAGTGTAAATATCATTTCAAGGAAACAAAATAGCTAAGAAATTCGAACCTAATACGCGAAATTAGGAAATTCGCCCAAAAAGTCCCCCGGCCCCACGCCTCGGAATCGGGTAAAGGTTATATTTATTGAAAACTCATTCACTAACGAACTCACCCGAACAAGAATCATCGAAATCCAATGCCAAAATCTCCTTAAATCCTCAGATTTTTACTTGGGGAAGGTTAACCCTAATTTCATTTTTTTTTCACCCATTTTCATTGCTTAGATTAAGAAAATTGATAGAGATTAATAGTATAACAAAGGATTAAGGTTAGAAAACGTTACCTATGATCCTCCTCTTTGAATCCCACTGAAAAGCGTCTAATCCCGAGCTCAAAATCAATTTTTGGAGTTATGAAATTCAACCCTCGGATTTTTGTATAAACAACCCAGGGAATTCGCACCTGCGGAAATTCTATCGCAGGTGCTGAATTTCATTAAAGTGCCAGGGGTGGCACCTGCGGTGGCTGGGTCGCTAGTGCGGCTCCACACCTGCGGATTTTTCCTCTGCGCCTGCAAGTCCTGGGCAGCCTGAGCTACTTTTGCCCCTGCGTGCACCCCATTCGCACCTGCGAGTCCGCACCTACGGAAGGACCATCGCAGGTGCGGAACACCAGAAACAGAACTGGTGCAGCAATTCTTAAGGGTCCAAATACACCCGTTGGGAATCCGAAACCACCCCGAGGCCCCCGGGACCTCAACCAAACCTACCAACTGACCCAAATACCTTATTCAAGCTTGGTCGAACCATAAAAACACTCATCATAACATCAAAAATGTCAAATATGCATAGATTCAAGCCTAAGAACTTAGGAAATTTCCAAAATCCACATTTGATGCCAAGCACGTCTAACTTATCCGAATGACCTCATATTTTTCACACAGGTCATAATTGACATTACGAACCTGCTTTTGCTTTCGAAATTCCATTCCGATTTCGATATCAAAATCTCACCTATCGGCCGAAATCGCCGAAATTCTAACTTTTGCCAATTCAAGCCTAAATATACAAGTGACCTCAAAAACACAATCTGAACACGCTCCTAACCCCAAAATCACTCAACGGAGCTAATGGAGTCAACGGAATTTCATTACGGATCTGTCTTCAAATTGTTCTAGCTACAGCCTGATTTCAAAAGCAATAATCCACATTTGAGGACTAAGTGTCCAAAATCACTCAGGATTTCACCACTCAACACTCCTATAAGTTCCAATAACATAAATAGACATGGGAGGAGCAGTTATTAGGGTATTGGGGCGCTAACTCTTAAAATGACCGACCGGGTCGTTACATATGATATTTCTCCAAATGAAATTCTTCACCTATTTCTCTCGTACCTGTTTGAAAGCACCTGCTTCTACCCATTTTGAAAACTAATATGTTAGTACTAGAAAAAAGTGTACCTTTCCTCTGGCTTGTGGTAAGGGTCTTACTATATCAATTCCCCCCTTCATAAATGGCAACGAGGATATAACCGAATGTTATAGTTGTGCGGGTCGATGCATATTGTTAGCATAACGTGTCACATTTATCGCATTTGGCTACAAAACGTTTCGCATCTTCTTCCATTTTAGGCCAGTTGTACCCTGCTCTGATTAGAGTCTTAATTAGAGACCTTACACCTGAGTGATTTCCGCAATGTCCTTCATGCACTTCTTTCATCACGTACTCAGTTTGATTAGGTCCGAGGCACCTTGCTAAAGGACCACCAAACATTTTGCGATATAAATTGTCTCGAACCAGACAATACCTTGCGGCTTTCGGTTGAAGTGCTAGATACTCTTTCTTATCTTCAGGTACGATCCCATAATGTAAAAAGTTTATAATTCCGTTTCTCCAATCCCATGTCAAATTATTGAATGTATTACAATAGCATTTTCTTCACTCGTTACATATGCTACCGAAGCAAGGTTAGCTAATGCATTTGCTTTTGCGTTGTCCTCTCTGGGTATTTGCACGATCTTCCACGATTGGAACTTCCTGACCATATCTCGTGCCTTTTTCAGCTATTGCTGCATTCGAGTCTCTCTAGCGGTGTAAGTCCCATGAATATGATTTACCACCAGTTGAGAGTCACTCTTAATCACGATTTTCTCTATAGAGAGTTCTCGTGCTAGTTCTAGACCTGCAATGACAACTTCATACTCTACTTCATTGTTAGTAATAGGGTAACATTTAATTGCTTGTCTTATCATTTCACCTGAAGGTGGTATCAAGACAATTCCCAAACCGGCTCCTTTGACATTAGAAGAACCGTCAGTAAATAGAGTCCATGTTCCTGGATTAGCTCCAGTAAAAAACTGTAATTCTTTTTCTACTTCAGGAATTATATTTGTATTAAAATCTGCTTAAACCTAAGACTTTATTGCTGTCCTAGATTGATACACAATATCATATTCACTTAATTTTATTGCCCACTTGACTAATCTGCCTGACAGTTCTTGTTTATACAGAATATTTCTTAAGGTATATGAAGTTATGACATAAATTGGATGACATTGAAAATATGGTCTCAATTTCCTAGCTGCCATGACCAAGGCTAAAACTAGCGTTTCTAGATGAAGGTATCTAGTTTCAGCATAATAAGGATTTACTTACATAATAAATGGGAGATTGCTTACCTTTGTCTTCCCTTACTAAGACTGCACTTACATCTACTTCTACAACAACAAGATAGACGTACAATCTTTATCTATCCCTTGGCTTGGATAATAAGGAAGGATTTAATAGATAAGCATACAAAATTTATAGGGCTTGTTGGCATTCTTCAGTCCATTCAAACTGATTATGCTTCTTTAACACTGAAAAGAATTTAAAACTCTTCTCTGAAGATCTTGAAATGAATCTTCATAAAGCTACAATCCTACCTGTCAATCTTTGAACTTCTTTTTTACTTGTGAGCACATCAGGTATTTGTTCAATAGCTTCAATTTGAGCAGGATTTACTTCAATGCCTCTATTAGATACAAGAAAACCTAAAAACTTACCTGATTCAGCGCCAAAGGCGGATTTCTTTGGATTTAATTTCATATTATACATGTGGAGGATCTTGAATGTCGTTGAAAGATGTTAGAAATGGTCTTCAACTTGTGTTGACTTGACCAACATATCATCGATGTATACTTCTATTGTCTTCCCCAGATGTTCTTGGAACATCTTGGTCACCAGCCTTTGGTACGTGGCTCCAACATATTTCAAGCCAAAGGGCATGACTTTGTAACAATAAGTCCCCCTGTTTGTAATAAAGGAAGTTTTTTCCTCATCTGAGGGGTCCATTTTTATCTGATTATAACCAAAATATGCATCTAGAAATCTTAATAATTCGTGACATGTGGTAGCATCAATAATTTGATCTATATGCGGTAAAGAGAATGAATCCTTTGGACATGCTTTATTTAAATTAATGTAATCTATTTACCATTCTTTTTAGGTACTACCGTAGTATTAGCTAACCAATTGGGATATTTTACCTCGCGTATTGAACAAATTTTTAAGAGTTTCTGTACCTCTTCATCGATCACTTGATTTTTGAATCATCCCTTCTTCCTCTTCTTTTGTTTGACAGGTACGAATGATGGGACTTCATTCAATTTATGTGTCATCACTTTTGGAGGTATACCTGTCATATCTGAATGGGGCAATGCAAAATAATTTGCGTTAGATTTTAAATATTCAATCAACTTACCTCTTCAGACTGGGTAAAGCCTTGCTCCGATATGAATTCTTTGTTCCGGCCTTTTCTCGAATACAGAACAGCTTCGAGTTCCTCAATCATTGTTTTTATGTTTTCATTTTCTTCTGGCTCCTAAATAACATCTGGCTTGGAATCCATGTCTGTCTGTTTTGATGCAACCTTGGTTGAGATTTGATTTACAGTAACTTTATCATTTGCACCCATATCTGTTTGAGCTGTTCCCGCGTCTTTTAGTTCTATTTCCGCATCTCTTTGACTCGAGTGTATCACTGAGTTGATATTTCTCAAAATTTGTTGATCTCCTCGAATCTGCTGAATACCCCATTTTGAAGGGAATTTGATAACTTGATGTAGTGTGGACGGTACAACGTCCATGTCATGAATCCATAACCTTCCCATAATTACATTATAGGCCATATCTGTATCAATGACTTGAAATTTTATTTCTTTGATGACCCCTTCTACGTAAGTGCTTAACTCAATTTCACCTTTTGTAATGAAAGTAGAGTTATCGAATCCTGATAGGGAACGCGTTTTTGGTATTACACGATCTCCCATCAGCATCTCTTCCACGACTCTTAATAGAATAATATTCACTGAGCTACCTGGATCAATCAAGACTTGTTTCACATTAGTGTCATGTATAAGTAGAGATATTACTAGTGTATCGTTGTGAGGAACAGTACCCATCAGCATCTGCATCGTCAAATGTTATGTTCTCGTCTTCTAAGGTTTCACGAGTTCACTTCCCGTGATTTATTGTGACCTTTGCCGTCTTTCTTGTTGCAGTATAAGTTAACCTCTTCTCCGCCATTTATCACATTTACTGTTCTCTTTGGAGATGGTGGTTTTGTGGGCTCATGTCTGTTCTTCATATATGCTTGCTTGCCTTTTTAACTAAACAACTCTGTTAGATAACCATGTTTCAATAAATGTTCTACATCACCTTGTAATAATCTGCAGTCTGGTGTTCTGTGCCCGTGATCATTGTGGAATTCGCACCTGAAGTCTGGGTTCCTTCTGTTTGGATTTGATATCATCTCTTTAGGCCATCGAACTTTATCTCCCATGTTTCTCATAAAAACAATTAGCTCGGAAGTACTTACGTTGAACTTATAGTCTCCAATTCTCGTATTTGTGTTAATACCTCCGTTGTGTTCATCTAGATCCTTTGTGAATATTGACGATGATGAACTTGAATCTCTATTTGATGGTATATGATGAGGCCGTGCGTTTTTAGATTTGGGACGAGCTTCCCGACCCGAAGGTCCCATGTATGGCTCGTACCTATTTTTACCAGTTCTCTTTTCTGATTCTGATCGCCTTGAACTCGTTTTTTCTTATGCCTTAGATTGATCTATGTATCCTCTTCGATTCGTAATTTGGTATCGTACCTATTATAAACATCATTCCACGTTGTGGCTGGGAATTCTCGCTAGCTCTCTTTGAGCCTCCCCGTAGATTCAGAGCTTTTCTCGTTCAAATTGCTCCCAAATGCCATAGCTGCCCAGTTGTCAGGTACTCTAGGTAACATCATCCTTTCTCGTTGGAATCTGTCTACAAATTCTCGAAGCAACTCTGTATCTCCCTGTTTTACCTTGAATATGTCTTCCATTATCTTTTCTACTTTTTGTGCACCCGAATGTGCTTTTATCAACGAATCTGCAAGCTCAGCAAAAGAGTAAATAGAGTTTTTAGGTAAGAGAGAATACCACATTAGTGCTCCTTTGGTAAGAGTCTCTCCAAACTCTTTGACCAGCACGGATTCGATCTCCTGCTTGGTTAAGTCGTTGCCTTTTACTCCCGTGGTGAATGCAGTGACATGGTCGCGTGGATCAGTTGTACCATCATATTTTTGTATATCATGCATTTTGAAATTTTTGGGAATCGATAATGGTGCAACACTTGGCTTCCATGGTTTTTGAGAATATTTGTCAATATCAATCCCTTTGATGATATATGGTACGCCAGGTATTTTTTCAATACGGTCATTTTGTTCCTTCACCTGTTTCTGCAAGGTTCGTATTAAAGATTGCAAATCAGAATTACAAGTCATACCTGGTCTCCCTTCGAGTGATTCATTAGGAGTGCCTCCACTTCAAGAATTAGCCAGTCCTGAGTGTGGATTTTCACAGTTGTAGTATTATTTGGAGGAGGTGTTGGAGGTATAGTTGGTAGCCCCCTCACGAATTCATGGAGATTTTCATTCACATATTCAGCAATTATTTGCTTCACGACGTCTTGCTCTCATGTTTGCTCATTCCCAAGCTGGTCATTTTTTGAGTTGTGGATCTTTCTGGGGTTGGTTCCCTTCAACCACGTGGGTTCCTTGAGGCGATGGAAAATTAGTTCCTATTGCCTGTTGGTTGTTGTTGTTGACGTTTGACATGATTCAGCAAGAATAATTTGGAAAGTGAAAAAGGATTATCAGATTCCCGATAATGGAACCGATTTGTTTAACCAAAGAATCGGATTCTTAGTCAAAACTTGTTTTAAGAAGTACTCGGGCTACTGATAATCAAGAAAATTAGCTAAAACAATAAAGGAAATTAGAACTTAGAATAGAATGGAAAATAGTAGAGACACAAGAATGTAAAGTATATTCAAATAGTGATCAGAACGTGTCCATACAAATAATATTTCTTTCTCTTTTATAGGGAGCTTCAAGTACAACGTCTACTCCTCTTTATGATTGAGCATTATGAGTATTTATATCATTAATAAAACGTTATAATAGGAAATCGTAATTGTTTCGTGAAGATTATGTAACGTTTGAATTCATTGATTGAAGATCTATGAATCTGCCCTCTTTTCTGCCCTGGTTCATTTTGACCGTGTCTCTTCAACTCTTTGAATAGACTCGAGCGCCCGTTTCTAATCATCTAGCGGGTGTTTACTTACTTCATATCCCTTTCTAAGTTTTCCTCCGGCTGTCATTCTTCCATTGATCCAGGTGACTTTCCATGTCAACCACTTGATTAATTCCACGTGTACTATTATTTTTACTAATACGCGGATAACGAGATCAACTCCAACTAGTTATTATCGCGTATATTGATTCTTTGCTTGTGCAGAACTCTTGTTGCATCGGTCTCGAGAGATTTTAGTCTACTGAGATAGCGTTCTTCCATTTGATTTTGAACCTACATCATCTAATTGTATCACAATATTTACCTCATCATATTTTCTGTACTTGGCTAGCTTCCTCGTGGCCTATTTTTATATTCATGATACGCCTATGTGTTGGGTGTAAAATTATGTGGTACAGTACTTCAAACTTTTGTTAAGCTTTCGTCTATTTTGAAGATAGTCGTGTCACACTTGCTAAAAACGAGTATGTCAAGGAAAACAAAGAACTTAATACAACATTGCTTTGTTCTTACATATGAGAAATATGAGTGAGACGAAGATAGCATATATCATATGGTATATGTGTAACAGGTAGGAGGAAAATGGATCATTTACTTATCTATTACCAAGGAACGTGCAGATGAGGGATATAACTTTAGATCTCTTTTAGCATTCAATGCAGCATGTCAAACACCTTCAGATGTTTGTTTCTTTACTAGGATTTCGAAGGGAGAAGGACAAGTACAGGAATATTTGTGTTAGAAACTAGCAGACCTTTATTGTTTTTGTGAACTTTCATAGCACCTGCGGGGTTTTCAATGAGTATAGATGATTGGACACTTGATCTTAGCCAAAAGGCTAAGAAAGGAATAATCTAGATGATTGGATACTCTTTCTATAGAATCATATTCTGGTCTAGATTTTCTACTACTGTATACCACTTGTATACATGAATATTGTACATGATGTTTTATACGTCAATACCAAACAAGGGATGATTTGTGTGGTGTCCGATTTTCGCGTGCACTAGTTATAGAAGGACCGGGTTCTTCTATGTGTTTCAACTCATACTATTTGCGAAATACAGAAAATAAAGAACAAAGAGATTTTTATGTGGAAAACACCTGGCTCAAAAGGTGAAAAAATCACGACCTACTTCCCAGTAGGATTTTCCCAAAACTCTTTACTAAATCAGTGACCCAAACATCATTTACAAAAATATTTTTGTAAACCTAGGATTACCTCTAATCCCTTGTAGCGAACTAACCTCTAGCTATTTGCGAAAACTCAAAGTTAGTTATAACTTGAAACACACAGTACCTATTACAGACGCTTCTAGATAAAGCTGAAAAGGTACAAGTTAAAATTACCTACTACAAATAAACTAGACTGAAAGACAACAGTTGGAACTGGTTCTTCAAGCTGGTTCAAGTAGCTTCAGATTCGTACACTCAAATCTCACACGAACTGGTTGCAAAATTGCCTCGCTAATTTTGCTCTCAACTCTTGCTTAACTTCTGCTTTTGTGCGTACCTGTACAATAAGAACAATATGCAATATATAGGATTAGTAGATAAAGAGTTAATTAGGATTCTAATGCTACTCTTCCTTGGTGGAAGAGTTTTAGTTAATCTCAACTCCTCAAATCCTTCCTTATCTTTGATTATGTTCGTACTGAATAAGGAGTCCTTCTCCTTATCATTTTGCAATCTTTTCAATCAGGAGATATCTCTTATTTTACCATATTTCGTTTATCTCCTGCATGTGCACCTCACGTGCCTTTGACTCTGCTTGTGTCTATGTCTTCTAGTGATGGACCTGGTTCATTTCTGAGTTCCTTTTTCAATCTTCAAAACTAACCAATTTCATGGGCCAATGGTACAAGTATCACCTTATCAAAAGGAAAAAAAAGAAGGGAAAAAGAAGGTTTAATGTGGCCTTATCTCTATGTCGTGCTAGCTCATACATTTCATTTTTCCAATCCCTCGTGCCTTCACTTTTGGCACAACTTGTCTAAGGTTTTACCGTAGATTTTCCTATTGCCTTTGGATTCTCTTCACTCTCTTATGCTTTTCCAATGCCTTATCTATCTTCACTCCTTATCCTTCACATCGTATTCATTTTCTTGCTACTAATAATTTCCACGTGTAATAGCGTCTTTACTATTTACTTATTTTAATACACACTTTGATTTGTCTGGTTCTTTCATGAATTTCTAAGAGAATATTAATTAAAGAATGATTGAGTGGCTAAAAGCAAAATGCTTCATGTGCTTTTAAATTTTCAATGCTGCTAAATATTTACATCATGTTGGGAAGTTTAGTGGAAATCTCTTAACGACCATTTTGATGTCTAGTACGTATTAGTTTTCTTTCTAATATGTTCGCTTACATATGCATTATTTATTTATGTTGTCTGTGCTCGTCTTTGATGTGTGTTTTTCTTCCTTCATATACTTCAGTTTGATGTGTAGGATCCAAAGACCATATAAAAGTGCAGAATAAAATTTTGGAGGGCCTTGTGGCTCGCATTGGAAAAGGCCAGAGGTCAGAGCACATTGAATGGGTTCTAAGAGATTTTCCTCCCCCGCCATCAGAGGGTGGAAAGCGGATTATTTCCTATATGGTCTCACCAAATACTCTATACTGATATTTATTGGGATTTTAGATATTTTATTTTCATGCTCCAATAAAGTAAAAATTGATTTGTTATGTGGTGTAATTTTCATTTGAATGGTTAGAGAAGCCTAAACAACAAGTATGAGTGACCCTCATCACCTTGTGCCGTGTTTTGGAACTGTATCTTCTATTCGTCATCTCCTAGTCATCTTAGTCTTCCCGTAATACACCCAAGTTGAATTGTGAGAAGCACGAACTAAGCTTGAGGATGCCCATCCAGTGTATCCTCTTTATTACTTCCCTTCGTCTCAATTTATTTGATGGACTTTCATTTTTAGTCTGTCCCGAAAAGTATGATGCATTTATATATTTAGAAGCAAGTTTAGTTTGCACTTCAAATTTTATTCTTAATTAGATGATTTATAGGAAGGGGAGCCTCGACGTAGCTGGTAAAGTTGTTGCCAAGTGACCAGGAGGTCACATGTTCGAGCCGTGAAAACAACCTTTCTGTAGAAATGCAGGGTAAGACTGCGTATAATAGACCATTGTAGTCCGGCCTTTCCCAGATCGGAGCTTAGCGCATGATGGGAGCTTAGCGCATGACGGGAGCTTAGCGCAACGGGCTGCCTTTAATGAGATAATTTATAGCCATACAAATATATATTGTTTGTTTGATACTACAAGTTTAAAAAGTCTTTATTTTTCTATTAACACAATGCTCAGTCTAAGTGTATCACATAAATTGGGACGAAGGAAGAAGTTTATTTAAACGTTGTGTGACACTTGTTTCACTCCATGTCTAACGACCCTACATATCGTTTTGAGAATTTACTTTCAGTTCAGTAGTTTGAGATAGTGAGTAGCTTCATAGGGTGTATTATGACTTGAGTTTATCGTCGGTTTTGATTTTTGAGTTGTTCGGGATTGATTTGGAAGAATGATTCTCAACTAGGAAGTTTTAACTTGGAAGAGTAGACCAAGTTTGACTTTTATGTATTTGACCTCGGATTGGAGTTTCGATAGTCCTGTTAAGTCCGTATGGTGGTTTGAACTTGGGTGCATGCCCGGATTTTCATTTGCTAAGGTTCAGCTCTATTTGGTGAAAGTTGGAAATTTGAAGGTTTGGAAAGTACATATGTTTGATCGGAAGTTGACTTTAATGTTATCAGGTTTGGATTGTTGTTTTGGAAGTTGGAATAGGTTCTTAATGTCATTTGGACATTTTGTGCAAAATTTAAGGTGATTCCAACTTGTGTAGACGTGTTCGGTGTAAGTCTGGAATATGAAAATTTGAAATAGTTTATTGTAACGACCCGGTCGTCGTAACGCAGTATACGCATCTATTCCCTTATGTATGTCTTGTAGTAGCTCGGTTAGACTGTTCATAAAGTGTTGGGGTTGGTTGGTTCGGGTTCGGAGTGAAAATAGAGTGGATTGAGACACCTAGTCTCTAACAAGAGCTTTAGAGTGGGAAAAGTCAACCCGGAGTTGACTTATTGGTAAACGACCTCGGAATACGGATTTTATTGTTCGGATAGCTTTGTTAGGTGATTTGGGACTTAGGAATGTGTTCAGAATATTTTTAGGGTGCCCGGTGTAGATTTAGGCTTGAATTGGCGAAGTTAGTATTTTGGCGAATTCCGGTTGATAGGCGAGATTTTTATCCGAGGGTCGGAATGGGATTCTAAGAGTTGCTGTAGCTTTGTTAGGTCATTTTGGAATTGCCCGCAAAATTTTAGGTCATTCGGAGATGGTTTGGTTGGGTTTTGCTCAAATGCGTGTTTCGGAAGTTTTTGGAAATCATAGGCTTGAATTGGATGAGAACTTATGGTTTTGATGTTGTTTTTGGTGTTTTTATGGCTCGACAAAGTTTGAATAACCATGTTTGATATGTTGGTATGTTTGGTTGGGGTCCCGAGGGGCTCGGGTTTGATTTCGGGCGTTAAACGGAGAATTTGGAACTTGAAATGCAGCTGAAGCTGCTGTTGCTGGTGCGATCGCACCTGCGATGCTTGGGCCGCAGGTGCGGATATCGCAGGCGCGAAAAGGATGGCGCAAGTGCGAGGTTTGATCGCTGGGGCGGAAGGAAGATCGAACCTGCGAGGTCGCAGGTGCGGGAGATGGGGTCGCTGGCGCGGGATCTTGGTTTTAAGTGAAGAACCACTGATGCGGTCAATATGTCGCCCCTGCGGGCCCGCTGTTGCGATAAAGAGGCCGCAGGTGCGAA
>ML292851.1:13467-35468 GCA_005239495.1 Nicotiana undulata | reverse complement strand
AGAATACTAAAATTCGACCCCGGGCCCACACGTTTAGATTTTTGAAAATTTGTGGAGGAATCAATTACCCGATGTCTAAGGATCGAAGTTATGTAATTTATTCAAGAATTTATGGCCTAATATGGAAAATCACGAAATTCCTAAGAACCCTAAAGTTTACTACCTAATTCAATGATTTTAGGTGGTTTATTAGTGAATTAAGCTAGGAATTATTGTTAAAATTAGAAGTTTTATGGGGTTTTACTTACCTCTTACAGTGGGTGGTCGTGGATGGTGATGCCCAAGCTTGGAGGCTCTCTAATGGAGGTTGAAGATGGATGAAATGAGAAAAAACCCGAAATTTTGGAGTATTTAAGTAGGCTGCCAACAGGGGTTTCCGCACCTGCGACAATAGGACCGCAGGTGCGGTCCCGCGCCTGAGAGAAAGTGGTCGCCCCTGCGGAAAAGGGCCTGGGACCCTGGGCTCGCGCCTGCGGGATTGGGAGTCGCACCAGCGGTCCCGCTCCTGCGGATGTAGGGTCGCCCCTGCGGAAAGGGTCGCGCCAGCGATGGCTTGGACCGCGCCTGCGATCTCGCGCTTGCGGCCTACGTCCCGCGCCTGCGGACTTGGGCAAGGGGGCTGGGGTCCGCTGAGGCTGGGACCGCAGGGGCGGTCCCGCACCTGCGGTCACACCAGCTGCTGTGCACCAGCAAGTGGTTTTTGCTGGTTTTTGGCCTCGCACGGGGTCCGGGAGGCACCTGGGCCCACCCGAGCCCCCGTCCAAAAATACCAACAAGTCCCAAATCATTAAACGGACTTGCTCGAACTCACGGAACACTCAATACAATGCTAAAACTCAAAATCACTCTCCAAAACCCCTGAATTCAAAACTTAAGGACTTGAAATTGTAGAATTCACTTTAACGCGCCGAACTGGCCTAAACCACTCGGAATGACCTCAAATTTCGCAGATAAGTTATAAATGACACCACAGAACTATTCCCGGTCTCGGAATCTCATTCGGACCTCGGGAGCATAACATCACTTTCCAAGTCGCATTTCAAATTCTTTAAAACCTCAAAACCTCATTTTTGATCCGAAACCACTCAATTCACACCCGTTTTACACCAAATTTTACAGATAAGACAAATAATATATAATAAACCTGTTCCGGGCTCCGGAACCATAACACGGGCCCGGTAACAAGGTTTTCACATAATTATTCACTTTCACATTCCTTTAATATTTTCAGAAAACAATTTCTTTTAAAAATTCATTTCTCGGTCTTGGGACCTCGGAATTCGATTCCGAGCATATGCCCAAGTCCCATATTTTCTTAGGGACCCTCCGGGACCTTCAAATCACGGGTCCGGGTCTATTTACCAGAAATGTTCATTTATTAATTATCAAAACTGATTTTCATCAAATTTTCACATAATAGCTTCCCGGCCACACGCCCGAGCTGCGCACGCATATCGAGGTGAGACTAACGGAGGCTCTCGGAGCCTCGAAACACAGATATAACTTAAATTACCTAAGGTGACCTTTTGGGTCATCACACAAGTAATTATAGAAACAACAAAGAACATGAAGCTATAAAAAATACGAAGCAATTAAATTTGAAACAGGGAAGGGATCATTTAAGTAGACAATTTTGTGGTGCATAGATGCTCGTCACCTCATCTATATACCACACACATGCAATTTCTTATAACAATAAGGTTGGGCATTCCTATTCTCTCAAGTCGAGGTTAATCCAAGCACTTACCTCAAATTCGCAGGCCACTCACTGCTCAATTACAATTTTTCCTTTAGAATCTTGCTCTAAATCGCTCGAATCTAATCATAATCAGATTAATACCATCAACATAGTTTAATGAATCAAACTCAATAATAAAAACTACAAAATATGCCAAAAATCCGAAATCGGCCACAATCCGATTCCCGGGCCCATATCTCGAAATCACTCAAAAATGGCAGAATCAAAACCCTCTTCCTCTCCCGAGTCTTACCATATAAAATTTATCAAAATCGGACTCCTTTTAGTCCCTCAAATCCCTACCTAAAACTCTCCAAAACTCAAGCCTTAACTCCCTCAATTTCACTTTAAAATCATCAATCAAATCCCAAAAACGAAGATGGATTAATGGAATATAAAAAAACGAGTAAAGAACACTTACCCGAATCCCTATGGTGAAAATCGCCTCCAAAATCGCTCAAATCTGAGCTGCTCAACTCAAAATATGACCGAATGAACAAACCCTTGTTTTATATATGTTTCTGCCAACTATTTTACCTCGTTTCTCGTGTCAAACAATCTCGAAACTTGCTTTTTATGCCTCCAATGGATTTCTTGTAAAATTCTAGTCAAGTTAGGCTTTTGAATCACTCAATTTGACCTATGAAGGAGATATGTAGGTTTTAATATTTGCAAATAGTATATATTTTTAAATACACCGTCAGTGATAAATTTCGTAATTAATCTGAAAAATCTGGCAACCTTAGTAAAATGACCATAAAATCCTCATACGATATCTAAATTTGATGATTCTTTTTGCTACGGGTCTTTAATAACGATACGGGTCTAATACTTCAATCAAAACAGAATCAAAAGCTTATTTGTTCAATATAATATCATTTATGCTTGAAGAAACGACGTCGAAACATAAGAAAAACGAGCACAACACAACTCAAACCTATCCGAAACTCACTCGAGACCTCAACCAATAATTTAAAGAAGTCAAATATCACTACTCGAATTTAGTCGAACCTCCAGAACACTCAAGATAATATTAAAACACCAAATCAACATCGGATTCAAGCCTAAGAACTTCTAAACTTCCAAAATTCGCTAACGACGTCGAAACCTACCAAACCACGTCCGAATGACCTTGAAATTTGCACACACATTACAATGACACTACGAACCTACTCCAACTTTCAGAATTCTATTCCGACACCGATACCTAATTTTCCACTGTCGACCAAAATCGCCAAATTTCTAACTTTCGCCAATTCAAGCCTAGAACAGAGTCTTAGTTCATAAAATGACCCCTTGGGTCATCCACACTTTATCATTTTGATAGTAGGGTTTAAAATAGAACCAACTAGGTAAATAGGGGGAATTGAATAGAAATATTTTTTAAACTTATCTTGCATAGATTCAACAACGGAAGTATATCCTTCTTTCCTCTTCAAATTATGTAGTAAAAGAGAAATTTCAGCAATATGAACTAAACCATTTGCAATAGTAGGATAATAAGCTCCAGAAAACTCAAGTGTAGCTACATAAAAGTTTTGTAAAAATTGTACAACATCTTCAATGACATCCCAAGTTCAAGATGTTAACAAACGGCTAGGATCGGTACAATGAGAATTAGCAACTTCAGTTATAGACATTTTATATTTATAACAACATCTTAAGAATAAATAAGTATAATTCCACCTAGTAACTATTTCTTTAGGCATGAGTCTTGGTTTTAGTCCATAGTGTACACAGTTTTCCTTAAATGCATTTAATCTTGCACTTCTATTATTTTCTTGAATTACACCAACAACTCTCCTAACTAAAGTGATTTCATCTCTAAATAATTCAAGGTCACTCTTCACAATCAAGTTATAAATATGACATGCATATCTAACATGAAATATTTCAGGAAGTGGTGGGTGTAGATGCAATTTTAATATTGTAATAGCAACATTGTTGTTAGAAGTATTATCAAATTACATACACAAATTTTTCTGCAAGATTATAAAATATAGCAACTTCATGGATAGTATTACTTATAAATGCACTAGTATGACTTTGATCTTCATCATATTTAAAAGCAATAATACGTTTTTGCATACAAATATTATCATCTATCCAATGGCATGTAACAATCAAATAATCATTTCCATTTACAGCACGACCAATATCACAAGTAAGAGAAACTCTACAAGAAAGACTGGAAAACAAATAACGTATATATGTCTGATATTGTCACGACCCCAAATCCTAACCGGCCGTGATGACGCCTATTGGGGAACTAGGCTAGCCAACAATCACATATTTACATTTTCTTTTCAAAATTCTCAATTCATATTTCAACATTTCATAAAAGTATATAAATTTCGGAATTTACGTAAAACAAAATAAGCTAAAACAGTCTACAACCATTCCCAAGATCTAAAGCCAAAAGGTCGTAAGCATCTAAGAATGAGATCACGAATACTACTGTAATAATACAAGTCTCGGAACGAAGAACTAAGTACAAAATAAGAAAGGGACATGGAGATGCTGTGGACGATGGACAGCTACCTGAATATCCCAACTCTTGCTCCGCACGGAAATAAGATGGCTAACGCTCGGTACCAGCACCTGAATCTTCACACAGAGGTGCAGGGAGTAATGATGAGTACGCCAACTCAGTAGCAATAAAAATAAATCAAGTCTGAACCGTAAGAAAACACACAGGAGAAAATCACCAAATCACAAAGGATAAAACATTGATTTCCGACAATGTAAACATTTAGTCAAATATGCTTTAAAAGACAGTTTAAGAAATATCCTTTGAACAAGTATGATTCCAGTGATTTCAGTAAAATACTCAAGAAGTATTGGTTTAAAGATGAAATGAATCATGAATAGTACTCAGACAAACAAGTACACAACCGCCCCTCGGGCAAGTCATCACTCAGATTCATTCACTCAACATTCCTCACGATCACTCAGCATCAGCCCCTCAGGCAACCTCACAGTCACTCATGCCTCCCAATCACTCGGCACTCGCACTCAGTAGGTACCTGCGCTCACTGGGGGTGTACAGACTCCGAAGGGGCTCCTACAGCCCAAACGCTATAACAAGCCAAATCACGACATCAATCACTCTAGCACTCGACCTCTCACAATCATAATAGTGTAACATGCTGCGACGTGCACCCCGATCCATCATATCCTCCCAATATTTTCTCTCGGCCTCACTCAGTCAGAAACTCTCAAAATGCCACTCGGGCAAATAAACGGGGTTCTCGACCCAAAATAATATTTTATATCATGAAATAATATCAACAAGTCCGAGTATCAAAAACAGTTTAATATGAATGACTGAGTGTAAATCATAATCACCACGGTGAGGAATATCAGAAAAACAGCCTCCAAGGGGTTTAAACAGATCGGCTCGAGGCCCCAAACATGGATTACAACCCAAATATATCAAAAGAATGAAAATACGATTTATCATGTGTTTTAAAAGAAGTTACGCAACTCAACAATTGCCTCAGGAAGAACCAATTTCAAATTCCCCAATTTGTACACGCCACACTCTCGTCATCCAGTGTGTGCGTCATTTCAAAACAGTGAAAAGATGCTAAGTTCGGGGTTTTATACCCTCGGGACAAGATTTTAAGTCAATACTTACCTCAAACCAGCCTGAAAAGCTACTCCGCAATACACTTGCCCCTCGAATCGGCTCCCAAAAGCTCCAAGTCTATCAAAATCAGATTTACAACATCAAAGTATGCTAGGGAAACGAAACCCAATCGAAAACTATCAAATTTAGGCACAAATCTCGAAATTGGCAAAACCTGACCCCCGGGCCCATGTCTCTAAATTCGATAATACTTACACTTCAAGAATCCTCATCCTCTCGCGAGTCTATACATACCAAGAACACTGAAATCGGACTCCAAATGACCCTTCAAATTCCTCTTTTAATGTCTCTTAATCACAAGCCCTAATTACCCAATTTCCTTCCTTAATTCCTACCAATTTCATGCCTAACAGTAGAAAAATCATCACAAACACAAGAGATGAAGTTCAAGTAATTTACCCAATTGATAACCTTCATATTCCTTTGAAAAACACTGCTCAAAGCTCTAAACCCGTACACAAATGGTGAAGAATGGGTGAAATTTCGCGAAGGCACCCTTTAATACTTTCTGCCCAGCGACTTTCGCACCTGCAGACCCGCACCTGCGGTCCCAGGTGCGCACCTGTGAAACTAGCCTAAATCCGGATTTCCGCATATGCGTCCATAATCTCGCACCTGCGGGCTCGCAAGTGCGACCAGATGTCCGTACATGCGCTCCTTAGCTAGGCCCCCTTCTTCTGCACCTGCGCATTGACCATCGCACCTGCGGCTCCCCATCCGTAGGTGCGGCCACACCAGTAGCTATTTTGCTGCAAATTCCAAGTCCAAACCTCCGTTAACCATCTAAAATTAATACCGAGCCCCTCGGGGCCCCAACCAAAATACCAACAAGTCATAAATGATCATCCGGACTTAGTCGCACTCTCGGAATACACAAAATAACATCAAAACACTAAATCACCTCGAATTCAAGCCTACGAACTTTGAAACTTCGCAAAAGACGTCGAAATAATCCAAAACACATCCGATTGACCTGAATTTATGCACACACATCCGAAATGACACTATGAACCTGTTCCAACTTCTGGAATTCCATTCTGACCCCGATAGCCTATTTTCCACTGCCGACCAAAAATCGCCAAAAACCAACTTTCGCCAATTCAAGCCTAATTCTACACCGGGCCTCAGACTATATTTCGAACACACTCCTAAGTCTCTAATCACCTAACGAAGCTATCCGGGCCATAAAATCCACAATCCGAGGTTGTTTACCAAGAAGTCAACTCCTAGTTGACTTTTCCAACTATAAAGCTACTTTAAGAGACTAAGTGTCTCAATCCTCACTACAACCACTCCGAACCCGAACCACCCGACTCCAACACATCATAAACAACTAAACAATGCATAACAAGGCAAAAATAGAAATAACTGTGCAAATTCTACGGAACGACCGGCCAGGTCGTTACATTCTTCCCCTCTTAAACAAAAGTTCATCCTCGAACGGGTCTACAAACATACCTGGAGTATCAAACAAGTGAGGATATCTGCTCCGCATATCTCGCTCGGTCTCCCAAGTGGCCTCCTCCACTGGCTGCCCTCTCTGCTGCACCTTCACCAAAGCTATATCCTTAGACCTCAACTTTCTGACCTGACGACCCAAAATAGCTACTGGATCTACCTCATATGACATATCACCCTCAAGATGCACTGTGCTGAAGTCTAAAACATGAGATGGGTCACCAATATACTTCCAGAGCATCAAAACTATCACGCCCCAAAACCGAGGGACGACACCGGCGCCTAACCGGATGACCCCAGTCAAGCAGACCTGGATTACCTTTCCTACCCAGCGCATTACCCCGTGCTCATAATATACATTGTTCCATATGGATTAGCCAATTTAGATTCAAGGTACGATTTACAACATAACTTCATTTTCCTCTTTTAACTTTCAACAATTGAAGATCCAAAACATCCAAGTTACATACAACATTTCCGATGCGATCCACAATTACGAGTGAGTACAACTACCGCCCACAATATACATATATACAACCCACACAGTGTATACGGAGCCTCTAAGGGTACTAGGAGTTTTACATAAACTTGCCGGGAACAAGGTCCCGGCTATACCTTTTACAACATAAGCAAAAGAGAATGATATAGTCCACACACGGCCCCGAGAGGAAATGGGGCTCACCAGAACTGCTGAAAAGTTGAATAGGAGGCACCACTAACGGTGGGCTGAGCTACCTCCTATGGAACCACCTACATCCATATAAAAGATGTAGCGCCCCGGCAAAAGGGACGTTAGTATCGTTGAATAGTACTAGTATGTATGAACAAACTTTACTCTAAGTAAAATCAAACAATACATAGATAGGAGACAGTTAAAGGAACCAACAAATAGTGCACAGAGATACGGAAACAAACACAATTGAGAGTTTTTTTCACAGATTCTTATTTCCACACAATCATATTTCACTCTTATTCCTTATCAACAATCCACCCTTATTACTTCCTGTTGCGGCGTGCAACCCGATCCCACCGGACAATCACATTTCAGCCTTATTACTGTTGCGGTGCGCAACCTGATCCCGCTGTACAATCACATTCCACCCTTATTACTTCTCACATAACACCCTTATTCCTCTTGTTGCGGCGCGCAACCCGATCCCACTGTACCATCACATTTCATAGCAACAATATCATCCCACAATTAAATCACAAGGCTTCATATCATCAAGAGTACAATTTCATAACAGCCAAACAATCATGTGTTCACAATAGTCTTTATCAACCATTAATTAAATCACAAAGATTTTCATCAACAAGAATATAAATTCATTACAACCAACAATCCATACGAAATCAAGCCACAATAATCCTTTTCAAACAATGAGTCATATACGATATTTCCATAGTCATTTAGTTCGATTAAATCAATTCACAAATCCTTTTCATCACTCGCTACTCAGCCCTTAGAACTTAGATACATTCACACATTTGGGTCCGTTACCATTCTTTCATACCAACATATTCAAGCATTTAACGAACCTTGCACATGATAGAGTAATCACAAATAAATCACCTTTCACAATTTCAATTAGCATGGTAATCGACTAAGAAAATCAGAGAATGAAATCTTACGCCTCAACACAGCCGGACAATCAATTTCATATATACTCAGCAAGAAACTCATACCGAATGCTCGGACACCAACAAGGTGACTCTACGAAGATTAAAGTTAGCCCTACATACCTCGAGTCGAAGTTCCCCTTTAATATCTATCACAATTCACCGAACCGTCTAGCACCGTCAATCTAGTCCACAATGTGACATATTTCACTTAGATTAGGAACCATGAACATAACTTGAACTCATTTAGGCCTTTTATCGAACGCTATGTGACCCCCCTCCCCCTAGATTACTAACCTCCTTTTTGTGAAGAATTACCCAAACTCGTTTCCCTTTACTAGATTATGGAGTTTAACTCACATGCATGCAAGGTATCAGCTTTTATTTTCAAGAATCAACTTATGTGTTCTACCCCTTTTTAGCTAAAACCTGAGAATTAAAGGGAAAAGGGGTGGGTACTTACCTCTTAGAGTGAAGAAGATGAAGATTACTCGATAATTTTCGGGCCTGAGTAGAGATGATGGACCAATTTGATGAAGAAGAAGACTTTCTCTCACTAAACCCACTCTCCCTTCTCTCTATTTTTGTTCAGATAGATGTTAAAAATAAAGGGGAGGGGTGTTTTATTAAATTGGGGGTAAGGTGTAAAATTAGAAATTAAAAGAGCCCCGAAGCAGGAAATGCGGTCAGGAATGCGATCGCATTCCTGCAATGCGGTCTGCATTCCTGTCGCATAGTTGGCCCCAAAAGAGGAACCGGACTGCCCTGGTATGCGACCATTATGCGGTCAGCATACATGTTATGCGCTCTCATAACTCTCTCCGCAAGAACCAAGGTGCAAGAATGTGACAACTATGCGGCCCGTATTCTCAAAATGCGATTGCATCTTGGGCCGCATAACTGTCCTCAAATTGGACATCAGGCTGTCCAGGTATGCGACCACTATGCGGTCTGCATACCTGATCTGCGATCGCATAGTGGACCGCAAATCTGCGAAATACTGGAAAATTTTATCTATTAAGTCTCGGGGTACTTTTTACTCAAAAAGGTCCGTTTTTAAGAACTTCTACAGTTATAACAACACAGGGACCTATTCAGACATTATTTTAGTCATGAAATTTTTACGGGTCTTTACAGAAACATGGAACACGGGATGAACACCCGATAAGCTGGGTGGCAAAGCAAGTCTATAAGCCACCTCTCCAATCTTCTGTAGCACCTTAAAAGGCCCAATCAATCGGGGACTCAACTTTCCCCTCTTTCCGCACCTCATAACACCCTTCATGGGTGAGACCTTCAGCAATACCTTCTCTCCCTCCATGAAAGTCAAATCCCGAACCTTCCGGTCCGCATAACTCTTCTGCCAAGACTGCACCGTGCAAAGTCGCTCCTGAATCAGCTTCACCTTATCCAATGCATCCTGAACCAAGTATGTGCCCAATAGCCTGGCCCCACTCGGTTCAAACCAACCAACCAGAAATCTACACCTCCTACCATACAAAGCCTCATACGGAGCCATCTGAATGCTGGACTAGTAACTATTATTATACGTAAACTCCGCGAGCGGCAGAAACTGGTCCCATGAACCCCCAAAATCAATGACATGGGCACGCAACATGTCCTCTAGAATCTGAATAGTACGCTCCGACTACCCGTCGTTATGAGGATGAAATTATGTGCTCAACTCAACTTGAGTACCCAACTCTGTCTGCACGACTCTCCAAAACTGAGATGTGAACTGAGTACCTCTGTCTGAAATGATAGAAACCGGGACCCTATGCAATCGGAAAATCTCTCTGATGTAAATCTCAGCTAACCGCTGCGAAGAATAAGTAGTACCAACAGGAATGAAGTGCGCGGAATTGGTCAGCCGATCCACAATGACCCATATAACATCAAATTTCCTCGAAGTCCGTGGGAGCCCAACTACAAAGTCCATGGTGATCCACTCCCACTTCCACTCAGGAATATCAAACCTCTGAAGTAAACACCTGGCCTCTGGTGCTTATAATTGACCTGCTGACAGTTGAGACACCGAGCCACAAACTCAACAATATCCTTTTTCATCCGCATCCATCAATAATGTTGTCTCAAATCCTGGTACATCTTCGCGGCAGCCGGATGGATGGAATACCGCGAGCTATGAGCCTCTGCTAAAATTAATTCTCGAAGACCATCCACATTGGGCACGCAATACGACCCTACATCTTCATGACCCCGTCATCACCGATAGTCACATCCCTGGAATCACCTCGATGGATCCTATCCTGAAGAACTAGAAAGTGTCGGTCATCATACTGGCGTTCTCTAATCTGATCATAAAGATAAGACCCGGAAGCTACACAGGACAATACCCGCGGGGGCTCTGAAAAATCTAATCTCACCAACTGACTTGCTAAGGCCTGAACATCAAGTGCTAAAGGTCGCTCTACTACTGGAAGGTATGCTAGACTCTCTAAACTCTCTGCTCTGCGACTCAGGGCATCAGCCACTACATTGGACTTCCTCGGATGATATAGAATA
Source organism: Nicotiana undulata (assembly GCA_005239495.1). Taxonomy (NCBI): domain Eukaryota; kingdom Viridiplantae; phylum Streptophyta; class Magnoliopsida; order Solanales; family Solanaceae; genus Nicotiana; species Nicotiana undulata. The sequence goes on along the minus strand of ML292851.1, from coordinate 24,477 downwards.
GTGAGGTCATAATCCTTGAGAAGATCCAACCATCTCCTCTGACGCAAATTTAGATCCTTCTGCCTAAGCGGATACTGCAAACTACGATGATCAGTGAAAATATCACAAGGCACTCCATACAAATAATGGCGCCAAATCTTCAAGGCATGAACAATGGGAGCTAACTCAAGATCGTGCACTGGATAATTCTTCTCGTGCACCTTCAACTATCTAGATGCGTAGGCAATCACCCTACCGTCCTGCATCAATATCGCTCCCAAGCCAACTCTAGAAGCATCACAGTAAACTGTATAAGAACCCGAACCAGTAGGCAAAACCAACACCGGAGTTGTAGTCAAAGCTGACTTGAGCTTCTGAAAGCTCTCCTCACACTCCTCAGCCCACCTGAACTGGGCACCCTTCTGGGTCAGTCTGGTCATAGGGGCTGCAATAGATGAAAATCCCTCTACAAAATGGCAGTAACCTGCCAACCCAAGGAAACTACGAATCTCGATAGCTGATGACGGTCTAGGACAACTCTGCACCGCTTCTATCTTCTTCGGATCTACCTTGATTCCATCACAAGACACCACGTGGCCCAAAAATGAAACCGAATCAAGCCAAAATTCACACTTGGAAAAATTCGCATACAACTTCTTCTCCCTCAGAGTCTGAAGCACAACTCTCAAATGCTGCTCATGATCCTTCTGAGATCGGGAGTATACCAAGATGTCGTCAATAAACACAATGACGAAAGAATTAAGATAAGGCCGAAACACACTGTGCATCAAGTGGATAAAGGTTGCTAGGGCATTGGTCAGCCCAAATGACATAACAAGAAACTCATAATGACCATATCTGGTCCTGAAAGCAGTCTTCGGAATGTCAGAATCACGATTCTTCAACTGATGATACCCGGATCTCAAGTCGATCTTAGAGAACATCCTAGCTCCCTGAAGCTGGTCAAACAAATCATCAATACGAGGCAAAGGATACCGGTTCTTCACAGTAACCTTGTTCAGCTGCCGATAGTCAATACACATGCACATAGAACCATCCTTTTTCTTCACAAACAAGACCGGTGCACCCCAAGGTGACACACTAGGCCGAATGAACCCCTTATCTAGGAGTTCCTGAAGTTGTTCTTTCAATTCCTTCAACTCCGCTGGTGCCATACGATAAGGTGGAGTAGAAATAGGCTGAGTGCCTGACACCAGATCAATACCAAAATCAATATCCCTGTTAGGTGGCATGCCTGGCAGATCTGCAAGGAACACGTCTGAAAAATCACGGACCACAGGAACAAAATCAACAACAGGAGTCTCACCACTAACATCCCTCACAAAATCCAAATAAGATAAACATCCTTTCTCAACCATACACTGAGCCTTCAGGTAAGAAATCACCCTACTAGGCACATACTCAGAAGAACCTCTCCACTCGACCCTCGGAACTCCAAGCATAGCCACGGTCATGGTCTTAGCGTGACAATCAAGAATAGCATGACATGGAGATAGCCAATTCATGCCCAGTATCACATCAAACTCAACCATGCTGAGTAACAGTAGGTCCACACGTGTCTCCAGACCCCCAATAGATATATCACACGCGATCGATACACACGGTCTACAACAATAGTATCACCCACGGGAGTTGACACATGAACAAACGTAACTAAAGACTCACGGGGCATATCCAGGAAATGTGCAAAATAAGACGAGACATGAATATGTAGAACCAGGGTCAAATAGGCTAAAGCATCTCGGTGACAGACTGATATAATACCTGTGATCACTGCATCGGAGGCCATATCATCTGGCCTGGCTGGAAGGGCATATATATGAGCCTGACCTCCATCCGCTCGACCTCCCCCTTTAGGGCGGCCCCTAGCTGCCTGACCCCCACCCCTAGCTGCTTGGGAGGGTGGTGAAGTGAATGGATCTGAAGTCGAGGACTGACCCCTCTGTTGAGAAGAACTACCCAGACGGCGAGGACACTGCCTCCATACATATCCAAACTCTCCACAGTCATAGCAACTCCCTGGAGCTGGAGACTGGGACTGAAGGGAAACCCTGGAACCGGGATAACCGTCCGAAGAACCATGCATAGAAGAACCCTGGAATGATGGTGCCCTGGAGGAACTCTGATCTGGAAGGGCACTAAACGAAGAACGGTCCGGATGAGAGCTGCGGGGACCCTGCCTTGAAGATGTGCCACTATAAGCTGGGCGAACTAGTTGATGAGGTCTAAATGGCGACCTCTACTGTGCTGAAACTTCCCTCTGGAAGGGGTACCACTAAAACTGCCAGATCCACGAGGCCTCTTGGCCTCCCTCTCTTCTCGCTCCTGACGGCGAACAGACTTAATATCTCGAGCAATATCAACAACCTGCTCGAAGGTAGCACCTGATACTCTCTCCCTAGTCATCAAAATACGGAGCTGGTAAGTGAGGCCATACACGAACCTCCTGATCCTCTCCCTATCAGTAGGGACTAAATAAACAGCATGACGAGCCAACTCTAAATACCGCATCTCATACTGCGTCGTTATAGCTATCTCTGACGCAGCTGCTCAAACTGCCTACGCTGCTCCTCATGGTGAGACTAGGGGACATATTTCTCCAAGAAGATAGTGGAGAACTTCTGCCAGGTGAAGGGTGTTGAACCAACATGCCTACGCCTCTCAAAAGACTCCCACCATGTGAAAGCAGCACCAGAAAACTGAAATGTAGCAAACGAGACCCCACTAGTCTCTAGAATCCCAGCAGTACGAAGTATCCTCTAACACTTATCCAGAAAACCCTGGGCATCCTCGCCCTCTGCGCCGCTGAATGTCGGAGGCTGAAGTCTACTAAACCTCTCCAGCCTTGTGCTCATCCTCTGGCATAGCTTGAACCATATAGCCCTGAACTGGAGAAAACGGCTAGGCTGGAACTGCCTCCGTTGTCTGAAGGCCCTGTACAACCTGCTCAGGTGTCCGGGAAGTTGGAGTCTGAGTGCCTCCCCCGGCCTGAGATGTAGCGGTGGTAGTAGATACAGCAACCGCCTGAGCAAGGATGGTACATACAGTCAAAATCTAAGCTAGGGTCTCCTGAAGACCCGGAATAACAATGGGCATTGTCGGTGCCTGAGCATGATCCTGAATAGTAGGGGGATCAAGTGGTACTGCCCTGGCTGCTGCGCGGGCTGGTCCCTTACCTCTACCACGGCCTCGACCGCGACCTCGACCGCTTGCCTGTATAGCTGGTGTCTGATCACCCTAATCAATAGCGCGTGTCCTCACCATCTGTGTGAGAATGAAACAACAGAAGTTTGGACTTCCCGAATCAATAAAATGGCACGATAGAATTCAAGAAAATGAGATGTTTCCTAAGAGTTTTGTACCTCTCGAAGATAAGTTTAGACGTCTCTGTACCGATCCGCAAGACTCTACCAAACCTGCTCATGACCGTTGATTACTATGTAACCTAGTGCTCTGATACCAACTTGTCATGATCCCAAATCCTAACCAGATGTGATGACGCTTATCGTGGAACTAGGCTAGCCAACAATCACATATTTACATTTTCTTTTCAAAATTCTCAATTCATTTTTCAACATTTCATAAAAGTATATAAATTTCTGAATTTACGTAAAACAAAACAAGCTAAAACAATCTACAACCATTCCCACAATCTGGAGCCAACAGGTCGTAAGCATCTAAGAATGATATCACGAATAATACTGTAATAATACAAGTCTCGGAACGAAGAACTAAGTACAAAAATAAGAAAGGGAAATGGAGAGCTACCTCAATATCCCAACTCTGGCTCCGCACGGAAATAAGATGGCTAACGCTCAGTACCAGCACCTGAATCTGGACACAGAGGTGCAAAGAGTAATGATGAGTACGCCAACTCAGTAGTAATGAAAATAAATCAAGTTTGAACAGTAAGAAAACACACAGGAGAAAATCACCAAATCACCAAATCACAATGGATAAAACATTGATTTCCGACAGTGTAATTATTTAGTCAAATATGCTTTAAAAGCCAGTTTAAGAAATATCCTTTGAACATGTATGATTTCCAGTGATTTCAGTCAAATACTCAAGAAGTATTGGTTTAAAGATGAAGTGAATCATAAATAGTACTTAGGCAAACAAGTATCACAACCGCCCCTCAGGAAAATCATCACTCAGATTCATTCACTCAGAATTCCTCACGATCACTCAGCATCAGCCCCTCGGGCAACCTCACCGTCACTAATGCCTTGCAATCACTCGTCACTCGGAACTCGGCACTCGCACTCAGTAGGTACCTGCGCTCACTGGGGGTGTACAGACTCCGGAGGGGCTCCTACAGCCCAAGCGCTATAACAAGCCAAATCATGGCATCAATCACTCTGGCACTCGGCCTCTCACAATCATAACAGTGTAACATGCTACGGCGTAAAGCCCAATCCATCATATCCTCACAATATTGGCTCTCGGCCTCACTTAGTTAGAAACTCTCAAAATGCTACTCGGGCCATAAATAAATGGGGTTCTCGACCTAAAACAATATTTTATATCATGAAATAATATCAACAAATCTGAGTATAAAAAACAGTTTAACATGAATGACTGAGTGTAAATCATAATCACCACGGTGAGGAATATCAGAAAAACAGCCCCCAAGGGGTTTAAACAGATCGGCACGAGGCCCCAAACATGGCTTATAGCCCAAATATATCAAAAGCATGAAAATACGATTTATCATGTGTTTTAAAAGCAGTTACGCAACTCAACAATTGCCTCGGGAAGAACCAATTTCAAATTCCCCAATTTGTACACACCACACTCGTCATCCAGTGTGTGCGTCATTTCAAAACAGTAAAAAGATGCTAAGTCCGGGGTTTCATACCCTCAGGACAAGATTTAAAGTCAATACTTACCTCAGACCAACCCGAAAAGCTACTCCGCAATACTCTTGCCCCTCAAATCGGCTCCCAAAAGCTCCAAGTCTATCAAAATCAGATTTACAACATCAAAATATGCTAGGGAAACGAAACCCAATCGATAACTATCAAATTTAGGCACAAATCCCGAAATTAGCCAAACCCGACTACCGGGCCCATGTCTCGAAATTCGATAAAATTTACACCCCAAGAATCCTCATCCTCTCGTGAGTCTATACATACCAAGAACACTGAAATCAGAGTCCAAATGACCCTTCAAATTCCTCTTTTAAGGTCTCTTAATCACAAGCCCTAGTTACCCTTATTCCTTCCTTAATTCCTACCAATTCCATGCCTAACAGTAGAAAAATCATCACAAACACAAGAGATGAAGTCCAAGTAACTTACTCAATTGATAACCTTCAATTTCCTCTGAAAAACACTACTCAAAGCTCCAAACCCGTACACAAATGGTGAAGAATGGGTGAAATTTCGCAAAGGCATCCTTTAATACTTTCTGCCCAGCGACTTCCACACCTGCGGAAGATTTCCCGCACCTGCGGTCCCAGGTGCGCACCTGCGAAACTGACTTAAATCTGGACTTCCACACCTGCGGCCCTAATCTCGCACCTGCAGACTTGCAGGTGCGACCAGACATCCGCACCTGCGCTCCTTGGCCAGGCCCCCTTCTTCCGCACTTGCGCATTGACCATCGCACCTGCGACTCCCCATCCGCAGGTGCGGCCACACCAGTAAAATGACACAAGTAGCTGTTTTGCTGCAAATTCCTAGTCCAAACCTCCGTTAACCATCCGAAATCAATCTCGAGCCTCTCGGGGCCCCAACCAAAATACCAACAAGTCATAAATGATCATCCGGACTTAGTCGCACTCTCGGAACACCCAAAATAACATCAAAACACTAAATTCACCTCGAATTCAAGCCTATGAACTTTGAAACTTCTAAACTTTGCCAAAGATGTCGAAACCATCCAAAACACATCCGATTGACCTAAGTTTCTACACACACATCCAAAATGACACTACGAACCTATTCCAACTTTCGGAATTCTATTCCAACCCCGATAGCCTATTTTCCACTGCCGACCGGAAATCGCCAAAAATCAATTTTCGCCAATTCAAGCCTAATTCTACACCGTACCTCCAGTCTATATTCCGAACTCACTCCTAAGTCCTAAATCACCTAACGAAACTATCCGAGCCATAAAATACACAATCCGTGGTCGTTTACCAAGAAGTCAACTCCCAATTGACTTTTCCAACTATAAAGTTACTTTAAGAGACTAAGTGTCTCAATCCTCACTACAACCACTCTGAACCCGAACCACCCGACTCCAACACATCATAAACAATTAAACAATGCATAACAAGGCAGGAATAGAAATAACTGTGCAAATTCTACAGAACGACTGGTCAGGTCGTTAAAGATATTGTCCAAAAATCTTAAAGATATCATGTCTACAAGTACTTCTAGGAATACCTTTAAACAAAGGGTTATAAATTCTTTGAATATAAGTAACATGATAAGTGAAGAAGCAAAACTAAAAGATAAACAACCTAAAATAATTATTTTAGCTAATTCTTCCCGATCTTTCTTAATATCGTATTTACCCATTAACCCCCCAGTGTTCGGGTTAAGTTTTTGTTGCCCATCTTCCTCATCTACTCCCCAATCAAGAGGGTGGTGATCTACCACATGCCTGCGAAGTTGACCCGTCCCCCCATCCCCCCTTACGGCTCATGTTTATAAACTCCCTTACAAATTCTACATCTTACATAATTTTTATGTTCTTTTAGTCTGTCAAAAACATTTCAACACTTACTTCTTAATCTTCGATTTTTCTTAATAAGGAGGGGAGACTTACTTGTTCCACCCCTAATATTTTGAGTTTGACTAGCATTACCAGGTGTAGCTGTTGGTGTTTCAAGATTATCGGGTGATTGAATATCATCTAAATTATCATCTAAATCCATCATTTATACCATAATTTTCTTGAAGTCGCTCATAATCTACATTTAAATTTTCAGATGAACTTTCTGAAATATGTGTAAAACTACTAGAAGAATCAATACTACCTCTTGATCCTTTGGAAGTTTTCTTACTACCATCTCTACTAGTGCACGTTTTTTTGGTTGCTCTAAATAAATCCATTATGTAAATTAAATTAATAATTCTAAATAATAAAATAAGTGTACACCAAAGCAAAGAAAGAGATGGAACGAGTGTACCGGAATTCCGGATGCCGCACTAATTTTGATATCGAAAAACAAACTTCAATTGATAGACCGATACTTGATAGTTTATAGTACTTGATACCACACTTCACTTGAATACTTGATATTTGATAATAATAATTTTGTAATGGTTAAACTAAATATTTGATGAAACTTGAAAGAATAAGTAATTGAGAATTTAAGAACAATAATCAATAATATCAACAGAGAATTGAGAGAGAATCAGAGTAGTAAGAGAATGAATTGTGAGGAATAATAAAGAAGAAGGGGGGCTATTTATAGTTTTTAAAAGGTTAAAATTGTAATTTATCAAATATTAGGGTGGGGGCTACTCTTAATGGGGTAGGCTGAAATGGCCATTCTTCAAAAAAGGGCCGTTGGCAACGGTCATTTTGAATTTGACCGTTGGCAACGGTCAGAAAATAAAAAAAAAAAAATTTCTAACGGATACCGGGCTGCAGCCCGTTAAAAACCCGTTAATGGGTTATCGGGTTTAGCGGGTTCCGGTGCACTGGTATCCAAAATATGTTCGTGTAAAACCCCTTCCCCGCCTAACCCGTCCATGCCTGCCTCAATATGCTACAATAACGGGCTAAACCGGGCCAGCCCGACCCGATTAGCAGGTTTAGTTAAAACACATTGTAAGATGATATAACATACATATTTCTTTTATTATAAAACATGCTAAATGTCAACCAATTGCAACTTGACCATGGATGAAGTGATCACGAACGTATATTAAAAATATGATCTCCATGCATAAGACATGATCAAAGGAATATAATACGGCATTCCCTTTTCCCTCTTTTGGGCGGAGGAGTGGGTATTTTCTTTTGGTGATCCTATAGTTTGAGATGTAAAAAAGAAAGAAAAGGAGAGCAATTGAGTAGAAAGCAAGCAAAATAAAAGTCGAACTTTGGGGGGTCTTTTTTGGGATGTCAAGGCAAGCATCTATGCCTTATTAGTTTTGGAAATTATATTGGCGTATAAACATACCCTGACACGCACAGCTACAAGCTACTTAGCTTATAAACTAGTACAAATATTTGAAGAAACATTACATTGGAGTTACCATCGCTTTACACTTTTTTCCTATCGTGTTTGTATTTCTTCAATCACACATCTATCCGAGGCCAATCAAAGAATCTAATCTTCCAGATATATATGAGGTATTATATATATTAGTCAGCACCACTTAAAAACTTGCTGCTGTTGCTGTTTGCGCCACTACTAAATAGTGAGTAACTAATAAGCTCAAGAGTCATTATTACCAGCTATACTTTGAAATATCTATTTTCCAGGAGAGGAGAGACAAATAAGACATCCCGACATTCGTACGTTTTGATATCACCAATAATAGAGGAGGGAGGGGATCATGAAAACTCCACCTCATCATCACTCAATGGTATACGTTTTAAGCCTTCTTCTGTGTTTCGCAGCTTTCTTCATCGTAAATACTGGTATGCACCTAAAAATTCCTTTATGATATTGTAATGGCCTTAGGTATCTGCTTGACTGCTTTCTTCAAAAGTTCAGATGTAAATTAAGTACGTACTTACTGTATTATTTGTATTTCGTGTGAATGCATGCAGATGGTAGAAGATTAATTGGAAGGGATAACGCCCCCCAACTAGTGTCAAAAAGTTCAGAAGACATTATTGAATCATCAGAAATCAATGGTTTGAGGCAGTTGGACGTGTATTTACCTTCACAGGATTCATCCAATTCAGGACCCTATGGTGTCAGTTCTCCCTTCAATTTGCCACCTTATGATTCTCTTCCTCCATTTCCAGATACCACCCCTCCTTTCTGTCTTAATCCACCTTCAAGTGGTGTAGGCCCTATTGTATACCCACCTCCAAGCCCATCATCCACTATCATCCCTAGCCCACCCCAACAATATCTTCCCCCTATAATCATTCCCAATCCACCCCAATATTTTGAACCTAGTCCTCCCACAACAACTGTTCCAACCCCAACAGGACCCATTTTCAGCCCACCTTATTATTACGAGCCCAGCCCACCAAGTTATTATGTTCCAATTAGCCCACCCACTGGGCTTTTCCTTCCACCAGTTATTTACCCACCTCCGACGGTGCCTCCACCACCGCACATAGCGCCGTCCACGGCTCTATGGTGTGTGGCAAAGCCGTCAGTGCCAGACCCAATTATTCAAGAAGCCATGAATTATGCATGTGCATCTGGAGCAGACTGTGACCAGATTAATCCCAATGGATCATGCTTTCAGCCCAATACTTTATTCGCACACGCCTCTTATGCCTTCAACAGTTACTGGCAGAGAACTAAGGTGGCTGGTGGCACGTGTGAATTTGGAGGCACGGCCATGCTTGTCACTGTCGATCCTAGTGAGTTCCTATGAAATTATTGCAACATTAATTAAAGCAATTGAATTTTACTCACTACAACAACAAAGTAATGATAAAACTTTTCTTTTGTCATACAACCATTTTGCCAGACTCCTAATGCCTTCATTTTCTTCCTTGAACAGGTTATGATGGATGCCAATTCATCTATAACTGAATGGATGACTTGATTTTTTTGTTGTTTCATAAATCATATTACGAGACGAGGAATAGTTCAAGAAAAGGAGATCGCACCCATTCGAAATTTTGTAATTTTCAACACGATTTTCAGGTGGATGCATGCCAGAGTCTGCATTACGTACTCCAATTCTCTTCCGTCTAGGATTAGAAACAACACGTCTTTCTTTGACGAATACCTCTCTCTTCTTATAGTAATTTGACATTGAAAATGGAGATGTAATTGCAAATATCATTTGATGGGATTTTACATTATCTTGATTTTTGTAAAAGTACTACTAATAAATTAAAAATATAGCATCTTCTTTTTAACTCATGCACTTGCGTCCTATCAAAAGTTAACATATTATTTCCAGACCAAAGAATGAAATGTAACATCAATGTTATAGTCGTTCATTGCGAAAATTATTTTGTTTCTCTAGCACGTGCTTGGATATCTTCTATTTCTTCCTATTTCTTTATAGCATGCACGTCCGCGATGAATTCAGTGCTATAGCCTATACCTTTATGCGCGTCCCCTTTCTTTTTCACTCTTTTGTCTCGTCCTTAGCTTTGAACTAAGCGCACGCGCGATACTTGATAACTCATTTACGTTCTCGCTCATCATCTTACTATGCAAAGTCAACCTTCATACTACACTCAAGATCACTAAGGGAATGTTAGATAAGAAAGACAAGGAAATGTTGCCAAAGAAGCTTTTGTTTCATAGACAACTTATTGCTTTGCTTGGTGAGTTACAAATGAATAGCCTCTTTATATACTAATCTCCAAGGGGCTGGTATGTAAATATTAATTGTTGCACAAGTAATATTTACAAGATAATGACTTTCTCTAGAATTCTCTGCAAGGATAGAAGATTCTAAGGACTTTCCTAGCAAATCCATAAGGATCTAGTGTCTTCCAAGGAAAATGTCCATATTTCTCTAGAATCTTCCCACACGTGCTAGCCTTCTTCCTATGTATGCTTACACACGACATTAAGTTATGCCAAATGGTGCCTATGTGGCATAATGATATGGCAGGTCATCACACTCTCCCCCACCTAATGTTGCGACGATCGCGACATAATGTTGTTGCATAAACTCTCGGATATTATCTTTAAATTTTCACAAGTCTTCATATCGCCCCCACATGGCCTCCTCTGGTGATTTCCCCTTCTAATAGACGAGGAATATAGTGGTAGCTTTTTGCCTTTTTCTTCAGCTAGCATGTAATCAATGTTAGACTCAATCTCTTGATCATGCTAGGGGGTGATAGTAATAGGCGCTTGAATTGTTTGCCCTCCCCCCCCCCCCCCCC
>ML292851.1:0-13290 GCA_005239495.1 Nicotiana undulata | reverse complement strand
GCTTGAATTTTTTGCCCCCCCCCCCCCCCCCTGCTCAGATCATCTTCGTCTTTAGGATATGGCTTAAGTATGTTGGCATGGAAGACAAGATAGATCTTTAGATATAATGGAATGGAACGCTTGTATGAGATCTTGCGCACCTTGGCTACGATCTTAAATGGCCCCTCATACTTGCGAATCAAATTCTGATGCATGTCCCTTAGTTCCTTGAACAGTCTCGCGTTAAATTTTACCATGACCATGTCCCCAACCCTATAGACCATGGGACTTCGCGTGCGGTCCGCAAACTTCTTCATATTTTTTAGTTGCATTGGCCAAGTAGGACTTAGCAATGTCAAGTTGCTCCTCCAATCGTTTGGCCATATGGTAAGCCCTCAAACTCTTTCTCGCGAATGTGGCTGGTAATGAATGTGGAGTTTGTGGTTGTTGGATCCTCGCTAGCTCAAATGGTGTCTGCCCTGTGAACTCACTTCGTTGGAAGTTATATGAAAATTAGGTGATGTCCAAAAGTCTCGCACAATCGTTTTTATGTGCGCTCACATAATGCCTCAAGTAACACTCCAGTAAGGCACTGACTTGTTCTGTCAGTCCATCCGTGTGAGGGTGGAAACTAGTGGAAAAGTGCAACTCCATGCCAAGTATGTTGAACAACTCCCTCCAAAAGATTGCAGTAAAGGGGTCTCGATCAATGATTATATGACTCGATCAATGATTATATGACTTAGTAAGCCCAATACTTTACCATGTTAAAGAATAGCTTTGCAACTTCCTTGACTATTCAACCTGGTGAGTTAAGAATGAAAGTGACAAACTTAAAAAATCTATTCATGACCACCATGATAGTACCAAAGCCGCCAGACTTCGGTAGATAATTGATTGAGTCCATAGTCAGGCTCTCCCATGAATGCTCCGCAACTAGTAGTAGCTCCAAAAGTCCTCCGTGTTACTGCTCCTCAACTTTGTGCTGTTGGCACATAAGACAAGTCTACACATAACACTCAATATTATCTGGCTTGCGCGGCCAATAGTATACTGACTCAACTAAGGCCCTAGTGTGACGTGGTCCTAGATGACCATCCTACATTATGTCATGACTCTCCCGTATGATCCGTCGTCTTGTGTCTCCAAACTTAGGCATGTAACCCGCCAACCCGTGGTAAGAAGTAGCCCACCTTCCACCAAAAAACGTCTCGTCTTGCCATGGGTGGCTAACTCCATAAGTTCTTGGCTTCTGGATCATATTGCATGACTTCTTTTATAGCCTCGCAAATGTCACAATTTGTTAAAGTGATGGTAGCAAGCTCTACTTCCCCACTCAAGGCATCGGCTAAAATGTTACCTTTGCCCCGCTTATACTTCAACACATAAACAAACTCATCCAAGAAATCCTGCCACTTAATTTGCTTTGGTGTGAGCTTCTTCTGTGGTTAAAAGTAGCTAGTGACCATATTGTTGGTCTTGACCATGAACCTTGATCCTAGAAAATAATGTCTCTATGTACCAAGGCAATAGAAAATGTGTATACGGTCGATATTGGGGGTCCCGATATCGAAGCCTTTGCGGCGTTCCAAGCCAGAGAGGCTCAAAGCATTATCTAAAGTTCAACCTCAATTAGGCGTACTTCGAGAGAAAATATCGAAGGCCCAGTACGGTCTACCTCGAAGTTGTGCAAAGTCGATGACCGTCATGGAAAGGCGGTAAATTCCCAAGGACACGTGGTTAGAGCTGATAAGGTCTGCAAGAGATAGTACAAGTTCGTACTAGGCCATTATACAGCTGTACCAATAGCATTTCTTTGTCATAATTAGACATGTACTATGTTGGGATTCTCCCCTCCTATATAAAGGGGACTCCAATCATTTTTGTAGATACAACATTCACTGCAATAAGAACATTCTTTGCTTTTCTCATTTAACGTGCTCTACATTATTCCTCAGCTTTATTGTTCTTCATTTATTGTTCACATTTATTTTTCATCATTTACTACTAGTATCCGACCTCGAGGTCCCCGATTCCAATGAGCTCGAGGCCCCCAGTTCTGTGACAACTTTGGTTTGTCTATCACCTTCTTCTTACTTGCAATCATTATTTCTTGATTATTAACTAGTATTAGAATAAATCACGTATTTTTAGAACCATAAATCAAATATAATTGTTAACACCATTTTCAAGGTAAACCGTTTGGCGCCCACCGTGGGGCTAAAAATAATGATGATTGTTTTGGTCCTAGTTTTCTCATAACACAAGTTATTCTTCATGCTTTTTCTTGTCCAAGATTCTTTGATTTCAGGTCAAAAATATGTCTAACTCAACAAATGCACATGGAAACAATGGTCTTGAGTTCCATGGAGAGAATAGTGCAACAACCTCAGTCGCCGGTGTGCCACCGCAAAACCCTGGGGTAGCACCAGCACCAGTCCCCGTCGATGTAGGCTCAGGCAATGCTTTGCATGTCGATGTGGACACTGATACTAACGGAAGTGTGCGCGGAGGTGACCAACATGACGCACAAAGAACACAAGCTCGAGAAGAAAGAAAAGTTAGTTTGCAAGTAATCGTTGAAATGTTACAAGCACAGCAAGTGGCTATTACTCAGCTACAGAGCCAACAAAAGACCCCGAGCACAGCAGGACCGGAAATAGCTCCTCAATTGAGCCAGCATCAGAAAGATCGAGCAATAATGGGTCAGGAACAGACCCCACTATTATGAAAATGCTCGAGGACCTCACCAAAAGATTCGAGTCAGGAGAAAATAGGATAGAGGCCAATGACAAAAAAATGGAAACCTATAACTCGAGGGTCGACCAGATCCCGGGCGCATCTACGATTTTGAAGGGAGTAGATTCGAAGAAGTTCGTGTAGAAACCATTTCCATCGAGTGAGGCTCCGAAGCCAATTCCGAAGAAGTTCATAATGCCCGATATCCCAAAGTACAACGGGACCACAGATCCCAATGAGCATATTACCACATATACTTGTGGTATAAAGGGAAATGATTTAAAGGATGACGAGATCGAGTCCGTTTTATTGAAGAAATTTGGAGAAACACCGTCCAAGGGGCCCATGATGTGGTATCATAACCTCCCCCCAAACACAATAGACTCATTCTCCATGTTGGCAGACTCTTTTGTGAAGGCACATGCTGGTGCCATTAAGGTCACTACAAGGAAGTCTGGGGTCTTTAAAATTAAATAAAGAGAGAACAAGATTCTAAGGGAGTTCGTATCCCGCTTTTAGATGGAGCGAATGGAATTACCACCAGTCTTCGATGACTGGGTAGTGCAAGCCTTCACTTAGGGCTTGAATAAACGAAGCTCGATAGCTTCGAAGAAACTGCAATAAAATTTGATCGAGTATCCCGCCGTTACTTGGGCGGATGTGCACAACAAGTACCAATCCAAAATCAGGGTCGAGGACGACCAATTGGGAGCCCCCTCGAGCTCAGTATATCCAAGAAGTCTATTAGAGAAAGAATTAAGGAATGCAGAAAGGGAGAATGAAGGCTATCCGAGGGTTTTTGAGCAGCTCGGGCTGCTCGACCAAATAATCCCCGCCTCTCGAGTCCTGAATGGATTCAACATGGAGAGTGAGACAACGAAGGGGGAAATCATCCTCCCAGTCAACGTGGCCGGTTCCATTCAAGATACCTAGTTTCATGTCATCGAAGGTCGACATGAGGTACAACGCCTTTCTTGGAAGGCCATGGATACATAGCATAAGGTCAATGCCGTCAACTGTTCATCAAAGGATGAAGTTCCCAACAAAGGACGACGTAAAAATAGTGTATGGGGAGTAGCATGCCTCTAAGGAGATGTTCGCGGTGCACAACTTGGCACCAGCATCGGCACTTTCCACCTCGGAGAAGTCAAAAGTCAAGCAAATAGCCAAATAGCAACCACAGTCTATACCCTCGGTTGAACCCAAGGGACATGTGATTGATGAGCAGGTAGTCGAGGATGATGAAGAAGACTACCTCACTCCTCGAGCCTTCGTTGCCCCCGAGGAGTCAGATGCAACAAAGTCAAAAGTCGAGCTCGAACATGCTGTATTGGTTGAACATCTTCCATATCGAAAGGTATACCTAGGAATGGGATTAACCTCTGAACTTAGGAAAAAACTCATTCAATTTCTTATTGATAATAATGATTTCTTCGCTTGGTCCCATTTAGACATTACAGGGATCCCGTCGGAGATAACCACCCATCGACTAAGTGTCGACCCCAGGTTCAAACCGGTGAATAAAAAAAGGAGATATCAGTCCGAGGTAAATCATGCATTCATCAAAGACTAGGTAATAAAACTTCTCAAAATAGGATCCATTAGGGAGGTAAAATACCCTGAATGGCTAGCTAACGTAGTGGTAGTCCCTAAAAAAGGGAATAAATTGAGAATGTATGTAGATTATTAAGATTTGAATAAATCATGACCTAAATATTCATTCCCATTGCCCAACATCGATCGTTTGATCGATGCTACGGCCGGCCACGAGATGCTTACCTTTCTCGATGCCTACTCCGGGGACAATTAAATTCAAATGAACCTGGAGGACCAGGAAAAGACTTCGTTCATCACGAAGTATGATACATATTGTTATAAAGTAATGCCCTTCGGGTTAAAAACGCGGGAGCTACATATCAACGCCTAGTTAATAAGGTGTTCGAACATCAAATAGGCAAGTCTATGGAAGTTTACATTGATGACATGCTAGTTAAGTCCCTGCGCGCAGATGACCATTTGACTCATTTGAAGGAAACATTCGACATCCTAAGAAGGTACAACATGAAGCTCAACCCCGAGAAATGCGCTTTCAGAGTCAGATTGGGCAAATTTTTGGGCTTCATGGTGTCGAACAGGGGGATCGAGATCAACCCCGAAAAATCAAGGCCATCAAGGAGATCACTGTGGTAAACAATGTGAAAGCAATACAGCGGCTAACCGGGTGGATAAAAACCTTAGGCCGATTCATCCCAAGGTCATCAGATCAGAGACATCACTTTTTCTCCCTACTCAAGAAGAAAAACAACTTCGAGTGGACTCCGGAATGCCAACATGCCTTGGAAGAATTAAAGCGGTATATATCGAGCCCACCTTTGATCCACACCCCGAAGGAGGATGAAACACTATACTTATATTTGGCCGTATCCGAAGTAAGTGTGTTGGTTCGAGAAGAACAAGGTACGCAATTCCATCTCTATTACGTAAGTCCAACCCTAGGAGATGCTGAAACTAGGTATTCACACTTAGAAAAACTAGCTCTTGCATTAATAAGTGCACCTAGGAAATTGAAACCTTACTTTCAATGTCACCCTATATGTGTATTAACAACATATCCTCTTCGAAACATCTTTCATAAGCCAGAATTGTCGGGTCGATTGGCCAAATGGGCCATCTAACTCGGAGGGTACGATATCGAGTATCAACCCCGAACGACTATCAAGTCTCAAATTTTAGCAGACTTCGTGGCCGATTTTACGCTTGTCCTCATGCCTGAAGTAGAGAAAGAAATCTTGTTAAAAACGGGCACATCATCGGGGGTATGGACCCTTTTCACTGATGGAGCCTCGAATGTGAAAGGGCCCGGGCTCGGCATATTTCTAAAGCCACCTACGGGCGGCATAATTAGACAATCTATAAAAACTTCAAAGTTGACTAACAATGAGGCCGAGTACGAGGCCATGATTGCAGGTCTCGAATTAGCCAAAGGCCGAGGAGAAGAGGTTATCGAAGCAAAATGTAACTCTCTTCTGGTTGTAAACCAAGTAAATGGGAACTTGGAGGTTCGAGAAGATAGGATGCAAAGATACTTAGACAAGCTTCAAGTGACATTGCGTCGCTTCAAAGAGTGGACCCTGGTTCACATACCTCGAGAACAGAATAGCAAGGCCGATGCACTCCCAAACTTGGGTTCGACTGTCGAAGAAGAGGACATACTCCCGGGGACTATCGTGCAACTATCCAAATCGATGATCGAAGAAGGCCATGCCGAAATCAACTCAACGAGTCTAACACGGTATTGGAGGAACAAGTACATCAACTACTTGAGACATGGGAAGCTCCCCATAGACCCAAAAGAATCGAGGGCCCTTCGAGCCAAAGCAAACCGATTTTCACTCAATGAGAATGGAAAACTATACAGAAGGACCTTCGACGAACCACTAGCAGTATGCTTGGGACCAGGAGACACCAACTGTGTGTAACGAGAAATCCACGAAGGCACTTGTGGAAACCGCTATGGCGTAGATTCTTTAGTCTGAAAAATTATCAGAGCAGGTTACTATTCGGATAACATTGAAAAAAGAGACAAGGAATTCGTTCGAAGATGTGACAAATGCCAAAGATTTGCGCCAATGATACATCAACCCGATGAACAACTACACTCAGTCCTATCCCCGTGGCCATTCATAAAATGGGGGATGTACATCATCGGCCCCCTACTAACGGCGCTAAGTAAAACAAGATTTATTTTATTTATGACTGACTACTTCTATAAATGGGTAGAAGAACAGGCCTTCGAGTAGATAAGAGAAAAAGAAGTCATCGACTTCATATGGGACCATATCATATTCCGATTCGAGATCCCCTCCGAGATTACATGTGATAATGGGAAGAAGTTCATCGGCAACAAGGTGACGAAATTCCTCGAGGATTATAAAATCAAAAGGATTCTGTCGACACCTTACCACCCAAGTGAAATTGGCCAAGCCGAGTCCACAAACAAAACCATCATTCAAAACTTACAGAAAAGGTTAGAGAATGCGAAGGGGAAATGGAGAGAATTGCTGCCTGAAGTACTATGGGCATATCGAACAACTTCGAAGTCAAGCACAGGGGAGACCCCGTTCTCTTTGGTATATGGGTCTGAGGAATTGATACCAGTTGAGGTCGGAGAACCAAGTTCCAGATTACAGCATGCCACCAACGAGGCCATGAACACCGCCCTCGAGCTACTAGATGAAGCGCGAGGCCGCATTAGTTTGAATGGTCACTCAAAAGAAAAGGATCGAAAGGTACTACAACAGAAGAACAAACCTCCAATACTTCAGAGTCGGGGACTTAGTTATAAGGAAAGTCACCCTCAACACTCGAAACCCAAACGAAGGGAAACTAGGCCCTAGTTGGGAAGGACCGTACCGCGTGCTCGGAGTAGTAGGTAAAATATCCTACAAACTTATCACCATGGAAGGCGAGCAACTACCAAGCAATTGGAACATATCGATGCTCAAACGCTATTATTGCTAAGGTATAACCTTCTCCCTTTTTGTTTATGTTTCATACTAACCTTTTGCAGGTGTTCCATTGAGAGGGATCGAAGCACCCTTCAACTCGAAGACCTTGGGTTTTAAAGCATGTGTTGCACTCTTTTTCCCTTAGATCGGGCTTTATCCCAAATAGGTTTTACCGGCAAGGTTTTTAACGAGGCAACACCTATATGCTACCTAAGAAAAACTCAACAAGTATTCAAGGCTTCTTTTCCATCGACCTCGAATACTAGGGGGCATAACCCTCAGAGGATACTTCTTCAAAGAAAACAAGTTATGTCAAAGAGGGCCTCGATAGGAGAATGTTGTAATGGGCCAAACGGTCAAATGAACCGTGTCCGAGTAGAATAGTCGAGCCCCCGATGGAAAAAAACATGTACACATGTATCAAGTATTCAAGGAAGCATTCTTATTTATCAAAATACTTTGTGCCTCAAAGAAGTTCACTATTTTCAAATGAAACGGTTCAAGGGCCAAATACTTCCAAACGCTCGGGGACTGTCATCGACAGTCAACTTATTGAGTCATCAAAGACTCGAGCTCATAAGACCTCAATGAGGAAACATCGAACTCATAAGACCTCAATGAGGCAACTTCAAATCTATAAGACCTCGATGAGGCAAAATCAAACTTATAAGACCTCAACGAGGCATACTCAATCTTATAAGACCTTAAAAAAGGCATAACCCCGATATTAAGGCCAAGGCTATATGTTCGAACTTGTAAGATCCCTAAAAAGGGGTACCCCGGATATTAAGGCCGAGGTCATCTCACCCGGGGACTAAAGGCTACAACCAAAGATAAAGACTACGGTCATACGAAAAGGCTATGGCTAAGATAATGCGGCTCGGAGACGTCCGACTTCCACCATAAAAATAAAGGCCTTCAAATACTTCAAAAAAACCGGTTAATCATGTTACCCTCAGCATAAGCAAAGGAGCTTCGATAATATCGGCTCCAGATAATGTAAAGGCTTCGAAAAAATCAGCCTTCAAAAGAACCTCACGAGGTGCTCGATTATCATCACATATCGACTTGTAATCGAGATTCCTATCAATCGAACCGTCAAAAAGTCGGACGAATACAAAAACATGCCAAGGCATAATAATTTTTTTAGAAATAGTCTTTAGCCATAATGGGGGAAAATTATAGCCATATATATGTTGAATCGACCCAATCCAAAAAGAGCCTAAGGTATCGGGCCCGTATTTTTGTTCCAGAGCCTGGAACAAGTTTGTTATGATATTTTAGTCTTATCAATGAAATTTGATGAGAATTAGAGTTGCTTTGATGTAATTCAGATATCCGGTTGAAAATTTGGAAATTTGAGTGTTCTTGAGGAAATCATGAGTTTTGAGGTTAAATCAGTAGATTTTGATATTATTTTGATGATTTGATCGCACGAGCAAGTCTGTATGTTATTTTTAGACTTGCGTGCATATTTCGTTTGGATCCTCGAGGGCTCGGGTGAGTTTCGAGTAGGCTATGGGGTATCTAGACTTAGAAAAATACCCAACAACTGAACATCTGGTGTTGCAGGCCTCAGATCTCGCAAATGCGAGATCGGGCTTCGCATTAGCGAAGTCAATGGCCAACCTCAAATCTCGCATTCGCGAGATTTTGGGTCGCAATTGCGAAACGCCCCTGTCGCATTTGCGATAATCCTCAGAAATCCCAGGGTTCGCAAATACGAACTCCAATTCGCAAATGCGAGACCCGCAATATGTTATATCAGATTTTTGACGGCTTTTTCAATTCTTTTTCAATTCTCTCAAACCCCAAACCTCCATAGGAGATTTTCCAAAGACCCAAACTTCTTCAAACCATTGGTAAGTGATCTCCAACTAATTATTTTAAATTCCTAACAACTTCTAACAAGATTACAACCAAAATTTTAGAGTTTTCATGGTAAAAATTCTAGAGTCGGATTCCAATACCAATTGCATATCCAGGCTCGGGGGAGATTGGGCAAAAAGGTTTTGGTCCGAACCTCAAGTTTAGACCAAGCGGATCCGGGGTTGATTTTCGTATTTTGGTAAGAAAACATAGGAAAACCATAGTTTTTCAATAAAGTTGATTCCTTTAGGCTATGATTGATGACATTGAACCAATTGTGATTAGATTCGAGTGGATTAGAAGCAAATTCTAAAGGAAAGGCAGTGCTAGAGCAGTGAATTGCTTGTGTGTGGTGTATCGGTGAGGTGACGGGTACCTATGCACTACTAAATTGGTTATTTAACATGATCCCTTCCCCGTTTCCCATTTATTTGCTTCCTGGCTTAACTGTTTTATGATCATTGAGGTTTACATGGCTATTTGGTTCCATTAAATTATTGCCAAGTATTGTTGCAAATATGTTGAAAGTGTTGGTTGTTCCCTTGAGTTTTGCTATGATACATAAGGATTGAGTTGAATGATAATGTTACGATATTTACATATGTTCTGGTTGGTTTCATTATGAGATGATATTTGATGAAGTTTACGAGTTTTATCGTTCTCTGTTTACAATTGTTGAAGCAAAAATGTTGTGAAAGGCTTGGCCTGAATTGTGAAAGTTTTCATAAATAAATAATTGATATGATATGTCTGGTGGTAGCGGGTTGCACGTCGCAACAAGGAGTGGTAAGGATGGACAGGTGGGATCGGGTTGCACGCCGCAACAGGTGTAATAAGGGTAGTATATAGGGAGGTGTAATAAGGGTGGACAAGTGGGAGCGGGTTGCACGCCGCAACAAGGAGAAATAAGGGAGGACACCTATTTTTATTGATTTTCCAAGAAAAAGCAAAGATTTGAAAAAAATTACCATTTTACACTACTATTTTACGTATTTTACTCTTACCTGATTTTAAAAGTCAAGATTTTGAATTTTGGAACATGTGAGGATTTTGGTTATACCTGTGGCCTGGAAAAGGAAACTGAGTTATATTATTTACTGGTACAGTTTATATTGTTCTTGTTTAGTGTAGAATTGTTTTCTTTCCTTGTTATATATACATTGTTACAGGTTATGTTACATTGCCCCACCTTAGCCTCGTCACTACTTCGTCGAGGTTAGGCTCGGCACTTACTCAGTACATGGGGTCAGTTGTACTGATACTACACTTTGCACTCTTTTGTGTAGATCTAGGTACCGACCAACATTAGGAGATCTTAGTAGCACACATTCATCATTCGGAGACACGAGGTAGATCTGCTGGCATCCGTAGATTCCTGGAGTCTTCTCCTAGCTTTATAGACAATTTTTATTATATTCGAAACAATTATATTATTTCTTTCAGCCCATTCTTTGTAGTATTCTTAGTGGTTCGTGAATTGTGGCACCATACCATGGGGTAGTCTTATGGTTATTTATTTTAGTTAGAGGCTCGGTTTGATTATTTATTTATTATTTAATTCGTGAATTTATGCAATGGAAGAAATATTTTTTTTTATCTTGAATTGTTCTGATATATTTAAGTAGGCTTTAATGGAAATTAATTGACTAAGTTCAAACATGGGCTTGCCTAGAAAGTGTGGTGTTAGGCGCCATCACGATCCCTAAGGTTGGGAATTTGGGTCGTGACACGCCCTCGACGGCTTGACCCTCGGCACCTTGGTCATCGACGACCTCTTCCCCCTCGGGGACTTCGTCTTCATCTTTGCCGCGCTCCGAGCCACTAGCTGAATCCTAATCATAAGTAAGCAATGCTGCCGATTCTTCTTCTAAGGCCTTCACTTTCTCGATCTCGGAAAAAAGAGCGAAGCCCTTTTCATGAACCTCCTCGAGAGCCTGCCTTCGACATTCTAGTCGAGCATGGTCAAGGGAACAAGTTAGCTTAAGCTCGACCTCTACAAATGCCTTTTTATCCCGGGCATTGGCAGTAGCAGCATCATTTCGATACGAAGATATGCGTTCATCGTTTTCGGACTTTATTTTTGATAACTCAGCAGCTCATTTGTCATGAAGCTCCTTATATCTACGGCCTTCTCCCTTTACACCTTTGAGTTGATGCTCAACGGAGCTCAGCTTCTCTTGAAGAGTATCTTTCTCGGAGGCTACCTCATCCATCCCGAGGATCTCAATA
Source organism: Nicotiana undulata (assembly GCA_005239495.1). Lineage (NCBI taxonomy): Eukaryota > Viridiplantae > Streptophyta > Magnoliopsida > Solanales > Solanaceae > Nicotiana > Nicotiana undulata. The sequence goes on along the minus strand of ML292851.1, from coordinate 1,966 downwards.
TCTTTGACCTTGAGCTCCTCTCGAAGTTGCCCCACCAGGTCGTCTTTCTGCTTGAGCTGTATAAATCGAGTTAAGGCATTAAACACTAAATTGAGTAAGCATAAAAGTAAGCCTACGAAGGTTGTATTACCTGCTTATCGAGATCGGCCCGCGCTCTCGAGACATCTTTTCCAAATGTACTCGAAGGTCGTTCAGTTCCCCCTCCTTTTTGGCTTAAAGAGCCTTGAGCTCATCCGACTCCAACTCGAGCTTCCTAAACACATCTTCGCAGTGGGCTAGCTCAGCTCATGACTTGGAAAAAATCCTGGTCGAAGAGCATTGCGGCCTAAAAACATAGAGTAAAGAAGTCAGAAAAGTAAGAATCAAAACTCAAAATACAACGGTTAAGTCAAGATTACCTGTTTTTGAAGCTTCTCAGCTTCTTCAAAATTCAATGAGGCATCGAGATTGGGGCCTTCCTCAACCCCAACAAAGTATCCTTCGAACATATCGTTCTCTCCATGGGATGCCCCTGTAACGACCCAGCCAGTCGTTTTGTGTGTTGGGACTCTGTTCCCTGTGAATGATTCTTTCCATAGCAGCTAGTCATGCCTTATGACTTGTGTGGGCAGGTAGTTCGAGATTCATAAGTGATTTGGCCAGTTCAGGAACACTTGGTTCCTGAAGGCTAGCCTATTTGGCTAATTTTGGTTCCGAGCAGCATTTTGAGCAAACGACCTCGGAATCAAGTTCTGACAGTTGCAGCAGCTCCAGATGATGATTTCGGACTTGGGAGTGTGTTTGCCTCGGGTTTCAATTGACCCGGGAGTATTTCGGCACCCGAATAGGAATTCAGGATTTCATAAGATTTAGAATTCAGCCTGGAATTAGACCTCATGATATCATGGTCCGAATGGAATTCCGGAACTGGAAATGGTTCCGTATAGTCATTTATGACTTGTCCGCAAAATTTGGAGTCATTCCGAGCAGTATAGACCCGTTCGGCATATTGATGAGCCATTTGAATTTTCTTGAAATCCTAATTTTGAAACTAAGGGGTTTTGGAGAGTGATTTCTAGTGTGGATGATGTTTTTAGTGTTCTGGGAGCTCGAGCAAGTCCGTCATGTGATTTGGGACTTGTTGGTATGATTTGTCGACGGCTCGGGTTGGCCCAGGGGTCCCCCGAACCCCAATCAGGGTCAAAAAACCAGCAACTGCATAGCTGGTGGGAAATTTACTGGTGTGACCGCACCTGCAGTCCATGAGCTGCAGGCGCGAAGCTCACACTAGCGGCCATCCCATCGCAGGCGCGGCTCCAGCCGCAGGGGCGGCCGCTAGTGTGAGCTTCGCGCCTGCAGCTCATGGACTGCAGGTGCGGTCACACCAGCGGCCATCCCATCGCAGGCGCGGCCAATTTCCCGCAGGTGCGAGTCCGCACTTGCGATCCAAAGGACGCAGGTGCGGAAACTGCTGGGCAGTCCAATAAATAGCCCCTTTCGTGATCTTTCATCCCAAAACTCAATTTTTCCTCCATTGTTGAGACCTCTAAGAGCTCCAGAGCAGTGTTTCGGCCTAGTAATTCAAGTAAGTGATTCCGTAACCCTCCGCATGTTAATTTCTTCAATTCTTTGGGAATTTCAACCTCCAAATTCATAGATATTCATAATAAATTGTTGGGGAGAATAGAGGGGTTTGAGGAAAATGGGAATTCTGATTTTAGGGCCATTGTAGGATGATTAATTGAGTTAATCTTGATCCTTAGGCGATGTATAGCGCATTTCTTCAAGAATTATAATTTTCCGAACGCCGAGGCTCGGAGTTGAATTTGTCAAGTATGTCAAGAATGTGTTTTTAGGGAAAATTCTTGATAAATCCTCCTCGATTCTTCCTAAATTGATATAATTATGTGTTTTTGGCTAGCACCGAGCCATCGAGGGTGATTCGGAGGATTCGTGCGTCTTGTTGATTGGTCCGTTGACCGGAGGA
>ML292849.1:1228-87020 GCA_005239495.1 Nicotiana undulata | reverse complement strand
TATAAGAAGGAATTTTAACCACCTTCATCCAGCTCAACAACTCATTATCTCATTTACTCTTTATCAATTATACCAGGAGTAACACAATTACTCATTTGATGAAGTTCATTATTCTTTTCTGAATATTATGTACATTTAATTCGCAGCTATCATAGCTCAATTTCATCAAATATCAGTAATAACTCGTACAAAACATCAGATAATATCAAACAAACAGTTAGAACATGCTCGTGGGTCCTACGGCTACCCGATATACAGTATAGATGCCACGTACGGACTCTCGTCACGTGGTACGTACGTAGCCCCCTCAACGAGCACAATTAGCAATCAAGAGCCTAGGGGACATTTCCCCCGTACAAAGTTTGGAAAGGAGACTCACTTGGACAAGTGCTCCTCCGGCCAACGGACCAATCAACACGACACACGAATCCTCCGAATCACCCGCGATGGCTCGCAACTAGCCAAAAGCACATAATTATATCAATTTAGGAAGATTCGAGGAGGATTTATCAAATATTTCCTTAAAAATGTATTCTTGATGTACTTTTGAAATTCCACTCCGAGCTTCGGCGTCCGAAAATTATATTTCTTGAAGAAACGCGCTATACGTCGCCTAAGGATCAAGATTAACTAAATTAATCATCCCTCAATGGCCCAAAAATCAGAATTCACATTTTCTTTATGCCCCCGTTTCTTCCCCCCAACAATTTCTTATGAATTTCAATGAATTAGGAAGAGGAAATTCTTAAAGAACGGAAGAAATTGACATGTAGAGGGTTAAGGATTTCTTACTTGAGCTAATTGGGCTGAAACAGTCGTTCTGGAGCTCTTGGGGTCGTTAACAATGGAGGAAAAGTTGATTTTTGGATGAAAATTCATGAAAGGGCTATTTATAAGTCTGCCCAGCAGTTTCCGCACCTGCGACCTTTGGATCGCAAGTGCGGACTCGCACCTGCGGGAAAAGGGTCTCTCATACGGAAAAAGGCCTGGGAATGGAGGGATTTCTCGCACCTGCGGGTAATTGGCCGCACCTGCGATGGCCTGGGCCCCTGGGGAAGGTCGCGCCTACGGGCTTTTGTCCGCGCCTGTGAGAAGAGGGGTCGCCCCTGCGGCTGGAGCCGCACCTGCAAAGGGGTGGCCGCTGGTGCGAGCCTCGCGCCTACGGCTCATGGACCGCAGGTGCGGTCACACCAGCAAATTCCCACCAGCAGTTCAATTGCTGGTTTTTGACCCCGTTCGGGGTACGGGAGACCCCTGGGCCCACCCGAGCCCTCGACAAATTATACCAGCGAGTCCCAAATCACATGACGGACTCGCTCGAGCTCCCATAACACTAAAAACATCATTCAAACCAAGAATCACTCTCCAAAAACCTCTTAGATCAAACTTAGGATTTCAAGAAAAATCAAATGGCTCATCAATACGCCAAACAGGTCTATACTGCTCGGAATTATCCCAAATTTTGCGGACAAGTCATAAATGACTATACAGAACTATTTCCAGTTCCGGAATTCCATTCGGACCATGATATCACGAGGTCTAATTCCAGGCTGAATTCTAAATCACATGAAATCCTGAATTCCAATTCAGGTGCCGAAATACTCCCAGGTCATTAGAAACCCGAGGCGAACACACTCTCAAGTCCGAAATCATTCTCCGGAGCTGCTGGAGCTTTCAGAACTCGATTCTGAGGTCATTTGCTCAAAATGCTTCTCGGAACCAAAATTAGCCAAATAGGTTAGCCTTCAGGAACCAAGTGTTCCTGAACTGGCCAAATCACTTCTGAATCTCGAACTACCTGCCCACACAAGTCATAAGGCACGAGTAGCCGCTATGGCAAGAGTCTTTCACGGGAACGGAGTCCCAACACACAAAATGACCGGCTGGGTCATTACATCACTACTCCTTGGAGGTTAGTCTTGATACTTACTGGGCACCGCTGTGATGTGCTCATACTACTCTTCTGTGCATTTTTGTTGCACAGATCCAGGTATTGATTGTTAGTAGCTGCATGGACCACTGACGGGGAGACTCAAGATAACCTGCTGTTGCGTTCGCAGGTTTCAGAGTCACCTTCTTACAAGTAGTATTCATACGCTGTTGTATTTCTTTCCAAACAATTGTAAATAAAAGTTGTAGAAGATTCGTAGAGTGTATGACTTGTATTACCGAATTTTGGGGAAGATGTCTAAATTCTGTCAAGATTCTATATCGAGACTGTTAGTTTCCTTTTATTATTGTTGTTATTCAATAACTGCTAGGCTTACCTAGTCTTTAAGACTAGGTTCCATCACGATACCCAACAGAGGGAAATTTGTCTTGACAAGTTTGTTTCAGATCTCTAGGTTCATAGGTGCTACGAGTCATAAGCGAGTTTAGTAGAGTCTTGCGGATCGGTATGGAGACGTCTGTACTTATCTTCGAGAGGCTACTAAACTATTTGGACAATTTCACTTCCTTCATTCCTATCGTGCGAATTCATTGATCTTGAAGTTTGATATTATCGTTCCATTCTCTCACCTATGATGAGGACACGAGTTGCGGTTCCTGATGATGTCACCCCAAAGTAAACGTCGCAATGGTCAGAGACAGAGGCCGACGAGTAGCGCGCGCCGCAGTTAAGATGCCTACCAGAGCGCCGTTAAGAAGACGCAGTAGTTCCAGTGGGGGGACAGGTACAAAGGGTGCCTGTTGCTACCCCGAACTTCAGGAGGCCTGAGCGCGATTTTGAGTATAATTGGTATATTGACTCAGGAAGGGTTGATTCTAGTGCACCAGCTGCTTCACAGATCGGGGGAGGAGTTCAAACTCCCACCGTCTACACTCCAGAGTAGCGAGATCATATTGGTCAGGTACTAGTTGTCATGACAGCACAACATGTGGGTTCAGTTCAGCCGTGGTTAGGGTAGAAGCATCGGAGGAAGAATACCTTGGATTTGAGAGGTACTGGAAGTACCACCCTCCTATCTTTCAGTGGATGGGCGACAGATGGTGCACAGGGTTTCCTGGAGGAGTGTAACTATATTCCTCGTACTTCGGGTATTGGAGACAAGCGAGATTGTTTTTGCCACGTCTCAGGTTCAGAGTAGTGGGTTGATTAGTGGTGGCGGCATATGAGTTGGGGTAACCTGGCCGAGTTAGCTTCACTAGCATGGATTCAGTTTTCGGAGATGTTTTGAGGAAGGTTGCACCTCAATTCCTTCGGGATGTACGGCGCGCGGAGTTTGAGCAGTTGCATCAGAGCGCTATGTCACTATTGATCATATACTATAACATGCTATATATGTAGTTAAAGCAGCACGAAGTATGTGTGTTATATATATACACACACTAACATATACTATAACAAGTTATATATACGTTATAGTATTAAAGTGAAGTATATGTGTGTGTGTGTCTCTATATATATATACTTTGATAACCGTATATATGTATCAACGATGCATCTGAGTATGTTATAAGTCGATGAATCAATTTACAAGTGTGTAAATCCATAAAATAACCCAACCATGTGTTACTAGCGCTTCATATATATATATATATATATGAAGCGCTTTCGTTGTACAATTTTAACTACATATATAGCATGTAGAGTATATTTTAGTGTATTCATCTCTTGTATTACAAAAGTGTTAATGGATTACATTTATATTATTTAGATTGTAAATATAAAAGTGATTTTTAATTTGGACCAATGTTGACCTGAAAAGAGACCAACTTTGGTCGCTAATTATCCAGAAATTAAAATTAGCGACCAAAGTTGGTCGCTAAATTTAAATCAGGTTTATTTATATTTTATATGATATTTAAAATAATAATATAATTGTTAAACGTTAGAACTGGGTCCCAGATTAGCGACCAAAGTTGGTCTCTATCTGCTTCCCCTTTCATAAGCGACCAACTTTGGTCGCTAATTTTAAATTATATTTATTTATATTTTATAATTTTTTTAAATAATAATATAATTATTAAAACTTTATAACTGGGTCCCAGATTAGCGACCAAAGTTGGTCTCTATCTGCTTTCCCTTTCCTAAGCGACCAACTTTGGTCGCTAATTTTAATTTTTTTTTATTTTATATTTTTTTAAAATAATAATATAATTATTAAAATTTTATAACTGGGTCCCACTTTAGAGACCAAAGTTGGTCGCTAATTTCAATATTTCTTTGACCAATCAAGTCTTACCAGTTCGGTCAATATTTTGACCACATTGTCGACCAAAACGTGACCAACCTTGGTCGCTAATGTATTTAGAATAATTATTTAATAATTTTCTCCAATTTAGCGACCAACTTTGGTCGCTTTTCTTGACAGACCAATTTTGATCGCAAATTGTTGGTCGCTTTTTTCCGGATTTCTAGTAGTGACCGGCCTCTTGGGACAATCCTTGACCTTAAGGATTGAGTATCAAAATCTGGAAATTTTTCTTTGAGAAAATCATAATCTTCCCAGGTGGCATCTTCAAGGGGTAAGTTGGACCATTGGACTAACATCTTCACAGCTGCTACGTTTCCTTTTCGAACCATCTGTATTGCAAAATTGGTACTGGCTTAACCAAGAATTGTCCTTCCTCGCTGGTACTTGGTAATGCTTGCTGAACCACCACCATGTCACCTACTTTTTTGTTGAGCAAAGATATATAGAATACTGGGTGTACTTTGGATTCCGAAGGCAATTCCAACTTGTAAGCTACTTGTCCAATTCTTGAAATAACTCAATAGGGGCCATAATACTTGGAACTAAGCATCAAATATTTTTCTCAAGATGTCTGTCTATATGGTTGTAGCCTTAAACACACCATATCTCCCACCTAGAATTCTCTCTTAGTTCTTCTCCAATTAGCATACACTTTCATCTTTTTTTGTGCCTTCAGTAAGTTATCTTGCAATAATTGTTGCATCTGATGTTTCTTCATAATCTTATCTTTCGCCACAGGTAGTATAGTGTCTATAAGAGGTCCCATAGATAGTGGGGGAGGTGAGTACCCACACAAGGCTTCAAAAGAGATAGATTGTAGGCTGGAGTGGAAGTTGGTGTTATACCACCACTCTGCTAGATATAGCCAATGTTTCTAGTGATTAGGCCTACTAGAACTCATACACCTCAAGTAATTCCCGATACATTTGTTTACCCTCTTAATTTGCCCATCCGTTTGGGGGTGATCGGTTGAATTATATAGCAATTGAGTACCCATTAATCTGAACAAAGATTGCCAGAAATTGCTCAGAAAATTCAATCTATGTCACTAACTATCGACTCGGGAATTCCATGCAAAGTGTGTGCTATTTTCCAGAATTTTTCAGCCACATTAATTTTACCGAATGGATGAGATGAGGCCATAAAGTGAGCAAATTATGTCATTCTATCCACCACCACGAAGATCACTTCTTTCCCTTTGGATTTTGGCAATTTTTTGATAAAACCCATGCTAATGTGCCTTCATGCTTGGTCCGGAATCTGAAGGGGCTGAAGCAAACTAGGGTATGATACATTCTCTTCCTTGTTCCTTTGAAAAACGTCTCACTTAGGAACATATTGTATAACTGTGTGCTTCATTTTAGGCCACTAAAACATTTGAGAAAGACTTTTCAATGTTCCTAGTTGTCCACAATGACCTCCAATAGGAGAGTCATGAAAGCTCTAAATGAGTTGCTGCCTCCTATTGCTCCAATATAGACCTTGCCTTTTCTTCTCAAGACTCCTGACGTATAGCGCCATAAGTGGGGGACTTGCAGATCAACTGAGAGTTGAGTAATCAAGTCTGACACCTGAGCATCTACTTCATAGCTGGCACTAACCTCTTGCATCTATATTGGTACTGTCAGACTAATAGCTTGAAAATAGGCAATCTGTGATGAGTTTGGTGCAGTGACCGGCCCTTCACGTTGCCTTGAAAGTGTATCTTCTACCTTGTTTTATGCTCCCTTTTTGTACTGGACTTTGTAGTCTAAACCAAGTAGCTTTGTAAGACCTTATTATTGAATATGAGGTTACCTTTTTCTCCTGGAGGTACTTCAAATTGTGATGGTCAGTCCTTATCATAAACTACTTGTACTACAAATAAAATCTCCATTTGTCAACTACATTTAACAAAGCCATGTAGTACTTCTCATATATGCATTTTTCCATGTGTTTTGGTTCCAAAACCTTGCTAATGTAGGCTACATGTATTCCATTTTTTATGAGCACAAACCCTAGTCCAGAGTGACTAGCATTGATTTCTACCACAAATTCCTACGAATAGTCTGGTAATTCTAGTACATGTGTGTTAGTTATGGAACTTTTGAGTGCTCAGAATGCCTTCTCAACTCTTCATTCTGCCGGAAAGCATCTTTTTAAGCAATTCCATCAAAGGCTGACAAATACTCTTGCAATTGGCTACATATTTTCTATAACACCCAGTCAGGCCAAGGAATCCTCTATGTGCCTTTACTGTGGTTGACCTAAGCCACTTGACCATTGCTTGAACCTTACTAGGATTAATGGACACACAGTCGCAATGATGACATGGCCCAGGTACTCTACCTTAGATTGCTTAAATGAACATTTTGATTTCTTAGCAAATAGTGATTGTTCTCTCAATAAGATGAAGATTATTTTCAAGTGCTTCACATGATTATGCATGGAATGGCTATAGATAAGAATATCATCAAAGAATGCCAATACAAACTTCCTGAGATAAGGCTGGAATACCTGGTTAATCAAAGCTTGGAATGTAGCGGGTGCATTAGTTAGCCCAAAAGGCAATAACTGGGAACTCATAACATCCCATGTGAGTAAGCTGTTTGGTACACATCCTCTGCCTTCATTTTGATCTGGTGATAACCAGCACTCAAATCCACTTTAAAGAAAATCATTGATCCATGCAATTCATCTAAGAGACTGTCAACAATGGGTATGTGATATTTCTTTTTGATGGTGATGTCATTTAGACCCCTATATTCCACACAAAACCTCCAGGTCCCATCCATTTTCTTCACTAGTAAAGCTGGTGCGGAGAAGGGAGATTGGCTCTATTGAATAATTCCCAGTGTTAGAATATATGTCACATGCTTCTCTACCTCTTCCTTCTAGTTGTAATTATACATGTAAGGCCTCAGGCTAATTGGTGTAGCACCAGGCTTTAAGGGAATAGTGTGATCAAATGTTCTAATAGGTGGTAATGTCTTGTGTTCTACAAAGATATCTTCATAGTCCTTCAGCACTTCTCGAATAGATTCTTTTGGTTCCTTTGGTTCAAGTGATTCATCCACACTTATCAAAAATAAATAAGCCATGGTTTTCTGTCTTTTCCTCAGTAACCTTCCCATAGAGCTAGTGCTAATCATGTTGATGTTGCCTTCTTTGTGGAATTGCATGAAGCATGGTTTTATTTCCCTTCCTCCCAATGGCCACACATTATTTTTCCTAATCAAACCTGGTAGGATTGTACTTTTTTATCCAATCATTTCCCAGTACAATGTCACAATCTCCCCAGCTTTATGATTCTGAGATCCTCCTGGAATGGTTTACCCTGCATCTTCCAAAGGAATCCATCAAATTGGAGTTACATAAGACATAGTTACCATCTACAATTGTTACTCTCATAGGGGTATAGTATGTTGGAACATAATTGGTCTCTTTGACAACCTGTTCATTAATGAAGTTGTCGGTAGCTCCTGATTCCACTAATACAATGAGACTAGTTTAAAGCCTGATTTCTAAGTATCATCTATGCCTTGAGGTCCTAGAATTTTCCCAAAACTCATCCACAATTCCTGTTTGTGTCAGCTTATTAAATTCCTCTACTATATCCTCCATAAAAACCTCACCAGATTGTTTGCATAATTCCTCTTTAAATACAGCCCAAGTTACTACCCCATTACTTAGAACAAATGAATTATACCAAGTCTCATCCAATCCATTAAAATAAAGATCAGCGGCTTCCACTTTTTTATTTTCAACAGTTTTGTACAAGTTAAAATACCTTTCGCATTTCCGGGACCATACCTTGGGTTTGTGGCCTTCAAAGCTAGGAAGCTCCCATTTTGGGGGGAGGAATGGCCAATCCTTGCCTATTGAGTCGTGCATCTGGTGATGACATAGGTAATAATCCGTCTCCAACTGGGATAACATTCTTCGGCTCTCGATTTTGCTTCGATTCCAATGCCGTCAGTGTCACGACCCCAAACCAATCCGGTCGTGATGGCTCCTATCGTCGAACTAGTCAAGCCTACACTCTCAACCATTTCGATTTTCTCATAACAACATTTAAATATTAACCTTTTTCATCATAGAATCTGAAATAACAGATAAAGACAAAACCCAAAATACAGTAAAATAAATCCCAACATCTGGTGTCACTAAGTCACGAGCCATACTACAACTGTGCCAAAATACATCAAGACAATATTTTTCAGGGAAATAACTATCAAACTACACAGAGGAAGATAGGGAAGGAGAATGGAGGGTCTGCGATCGCCAAGCAGCTACCTTGCTCTCTCCGAAGATGATCCGCAACAAACGATCAACTCGCACTATCGTGACCTGGGATATCTGAATCTGCACATAAGGTGCAGGGGGTAACGTGAGTACACCAACTCAGTAAGTAAAAAGCCCAAACTCTGGGCTGAGAGGTAGTGACGGACTAAACCTCAACACTTATAACAGAATCAATGTACAGAAATTTAGGCATGCTTCCAGTTAACTAGACAACTCAAAGTGATAAGATAGTTACAGTTCCGAATAGTTTAACATATATAACCTCAACGTATTCTACATGTCAATGCATCAGCTATATGAAATGCACAATTTGCTCCCACTCTCAAATACTCGTCCACTCAATACTGTATCCATCCCTTAATATTATCCATGCGCTCACTGGGGGTGTGTTACATACTCCGTAGGGGCTTCTACAGCCCAAGCGCTATCATAAGCTAGATCAAGGAATAAATCAATATAACATGATGTGGCGTGCAACCCGATCCCATAACTGTCACTCAATATCAGGCTCTCGGCCTCACTCAATCATCACTCTCTAGTCTCGCTCACACGGGCTCACAATGCATGAACTAGCCCGAATCAATGTTATAATGTGTAAAACAACAATTACCGAGACTAAGACATGATATGATATGCTATATCAAGAATGAGTATATAATATCAACAAAACACAAGAAATGACAGCAATAAGTGACCACTCGGGTTTCTATAGTATCGGCGTGAAGCCTTAACATAATATCTAGCATGATTTCTAGCATGTTTTCATTAATCACATTGACAGTAGTACGAATATCAACAAGGAGGAATCACTAAACTGAGCCATGGAATGAACCAGGTAACCATTCTCACGGTGCACGCCCTCACGCCCGTCACTTGGCATGTGCGTCACCTTAGTTCAAATCATATAACACATAGTTTGGGATTTCGAACCCTTAGAACAAATTTTAGAAGCGTTACTTACCTCAAATCGGACGAAAATCTACCCCGCGATGCCCTTGCCGCTAGACTTGGCCTCAAATTGCCCCGAATCTATCCAAAATTAGTACCATATCAGTAATACATGCTAAAGGAACAAAGCCCACACAAAAATTATCAAATTAAATAAAAAATCCTGAAATTGGCCAAACCCAACCACCCGGGCCCACGTCTCGAAATCCGATAAAATTTGCAAAACTAGAATCCTTATCCTCTCACGAGTCCATACATAATATATTTACCAAATTTTTAAATTCCGTTTGACCCCTCAATGACCCAATTTTAACTCTCAAGTTCCAAGCCCTAATTCCCCAAATTTTCACCCCTAAATTCCACAAATTTCATGCTTAATCAACTGAATCACCATAGAATCGAGTTCTAGGTTCAAAAACATTACCTCAACGTCTTCAAAAATGGTTATAATTTGTACTATAGAATCACCATGGAATCCCTCTTCAATATCCTCCAAAAGCTCCAATCCCGTCATAAAAAATGGTGGAAATAAGCAAAATTCGCTAAGGGTTATAATTTATACTATTCTGCTCAGGCATCTCGCACCTGCAGCCCCAAACTCGCACCTGCGGTCCACCAGGTCACACCTGCGAAATCCACTTTCCCGCCCAGCTTCCGCACCTGAGGTTCTTTCCTCGCATCTGTGGGCTCACAGGTGCGGCTATCATTCGCACCTGCGCTCAATGCTCCAGCCTACCCTTTCGGCATCTGCGACCCTCGCGCCTCCGGCTCCCTATCCGTAGGTGTGGGAAACACCAGCAACTCCAAAACATCATAAAATAACACTTTTATTACCAAAAATTCAATCCGTTAAATCACCCGAAATACACCCGAGGCCCTCGAGACCTCAATCAATGATACCCACAAGTCCTATACCAATATCCGAACTTAGTCAGACCCTCGGAACACTCAAAACAATACCAAAACACAAATTAACCCCGAATTCAAGCCTAAAGATTTGTAAACTTCCAAAATTTGCCAACGATGCCAAAACCAACCAAAACACATCCGAATGACCTAAAATTTTGCACACATGTTACAAATGACGCTACGGACCTATTTCAACTTCCGGAATCCCATTCTGACCCTCAAATTTTCCACTGCTGACCGGAAGTCGCCAAATATCCAATTTCGCCAAATTCAAGCCTAATTCTACCACGAACCTCCGAATTACGTTCCGAACACACTCCTAAGACCAAAATCACCTAACGAAGCCATAAAAGCCATAAAATCTTAATCCGAGATTGTTTACTCATAAGTCAACTTCTAATTGACTTTTCCAACTAAATATCCAAATTAAGAGACTAAGTGACTCATCCCGCACCATAAATCACTTCGAACCCGAGCCAACCAACCCGACGCAACATAATAGAGCTGAACAACATAAAGTGAAACATAAATGGGGAAACAAGGCAAAAACGCTCGGAACGACCGACCGGGTCGTTACAGTCAGACGATCCAAAATGAGTTCCAAGGTGCCTCGGATCCCTAACTGCGTATTATCGAGTTCCCGTTGGCTATTGCACATCCCCTCCAACACTTCATCTTGCTTGGCTAATTTTTCATCCATTACTTTCATCCTTGTTCCTTTCACCATTGATACTCACATAGGTCGCATATTCGTTGCTCTGATACCAATTATCATGGTATAAGACAAAAATGAAAGTGAATAACAACTCTTTTGGGACAATTTTCTGAAAATTTATTAATGGAATTCAACTTGGAACTATAGTGAAAACTAATAACAAAAATTAACAGAGTAAAAGACAACTCCAACTAAACCTTTATTGCAAAGCTAGGAATTTGCAAATGAATAAGAAAAAGTAGAAGAACTAAAAGGAGAAGGAAGAAGGGTTGAGAAAGAGGAAGTGAGAAGCAATGTGAAGAAGAGAGAAAGATTACTCGTAAATGTCGTCCTCTCTCCAATTTATTGGTTATATAACTGAATTTGAGAGAGCTTAGCTGGCAAGATCTGAGCCCTTGATACTCATTTATTATTCTCTAATCTCGGCCGTTCGCTTAGTAATTAAATAACTGATTCGTTACCTCTAGTCATATAGACTACAGCTCGTGACAAAAGATTATGGTGAGAAAAGCAACAGTGCCTTTTTCCACATTTATTCTTAGCGGCTAGCAGTCTTGAAAGGCCAAATGCAAAAATAGCAAAATGGCTACTTTAACGGTTAAACCCTAGCGAGTGTCAGGCGTAAAGCATAATAAAATCAATAACCGGCGTAACCAAAAAAAAAAAAAAACATTGTTTGATCATCTACTAAATCATTGTCAATTTGGTCAGTCCCACCTTCCAAATTTGTATATTGCAAAATAGCGTTGCAAAGTATTTCATTAACAATCCTTTATTTGATTAAAACTTATTACAGAATCTAACTATTTGCAAGTTCAGGCAACGAAATTTGAAAGTGAAAAATAGACACTATTCTAGAGTACCCTATTTTATGCACAACTAAAGAAAATGAAAGGAAGAAAAGAAAGAAGAGCTGGGGAACCAAACAGAGAAACGCACAGTGCTATGCAAAAACTGATACTAAGTGGGCGTTTGGACATAAGAATTGTAAAGTTTTTTAAAAAAAAAATAAGTGAATATTTTTTCAAGTGAAAATGATATTTGAAAATTAGAGTTGTGGTTGGACATGTATAATTTTAGATTATTTTGAAGTTTTATGAGTGATCTGAGTAAAAATTTGGAGAAGCGGTTTTTTTTATGGAGTTTTTTAATTTTTGAAAAATTCCAAAATTCATCTTTAAGTGAAAATTGAAAGTTTTATGATCAAATACTTATTTAAAAAAAGTGAAATTTTTCCGAAAAAAATTAAAAAAATTCCCAATGTCCAACCGGCTTCTAAGTGACGAAACAATTAGACGACTTATCAAATACTAGTACGAATGTAGTCAACATGTTTGGATAAGTAATACGGATATGCGTTGGGTGGGAATTTGGGTATCTCGTTTCTTTGGTATGTGGCAGGTGGGATATGAATTATTAAAATCTTCATAACATTCTCGATAATTTTTACGTCATTAATGCAATTTAACTAATTATACAAGTTATAAGTGCCTTATTACTAGTAGTTATAGTTGTTTGAGGATATCACTAGTTTTTATATACGTGGGTTGCACATAAATTTTTAGTCAATTATTTATAAAACACAACAAATTAAATTTATGATGGTTTGAGTATTAATTTATAGAAAGGAAGAACACAACTTAATTATTGAGAGAATTTTAATATACAATAATATAACAACCATCTAGATGCCGAAATATATTGTTACATTAGCATAATACGTGAATTCAAAATGAAGGACATCATCAGAACTTAAACAAATGATGAATAGCCCGTTTGGCCAAGCTTCTAAAGCTTATTTTGAGAAGTGTTTTTTCAAAAGTACTTTTAGAAAAAGTGCTTTTGGTGAGAAGTAGTTTGTGTTTGGCTAATTAATTTGAAAAGCACTTTTAAGCAGTAATTAGTGTTTGACCAAGCTTTTGAAAACTGGTTCTAAGTGTATTTTTCTCAAAAGTGCTTTTGGAGAGAAGCTACTTTTTTCTGCTTCTCCAAAACTGCTTCTGCTTCTCCTCAAAAGCACTTTTTTTCCATCCAAAAGCTTGGCCAAACACCTCAATTTTTGGCCAAAAGTGCTTTTGGCCCAAAAAAGTATTTTTAGCCCAAAAAAAAAACTTGGCCAAACAGGCTATAATTTTAGTCATATTAGGTACTCCTTCCAACCCAAAATAAGTGATTTTTGGTTGTTTTCATACATATTAAGAAATTCACCTTTTAACATTAATTAGCAATGGAATTGGCCATATTAACCTTTACTATCTCTTCATATAAACACTTCTAACACATACCCCAACACTATTTACTCCAAGGGAAATGTAGGAAAGAAATAATTAATGCATTCTTGAAATCTAAAAAATTACTTATTTTGGACCACAAAAAAAGGGCCAAAAAATCACTTATTTTGGACCGGAGGGAGTAGATAACTATGTATTATAGTTTAAAGGTATCTAATGTGATGGTATCTTGCCGAACATTTTTTATAGAAGATATATATTTCCTTCTATTGATTTTTTTGCTCTACCATAACCAGAAATCTTGTTCTCGATATTGACTTCTTTCTTGAAAATGCAACATATAGTTATTCGTGCAAGAAAATATATTATTAAAAATATAGTTCAATATTTAGGATACTTGTCCATGTGCTTTATTTATTATAATTACAAAACATAAACCTGGAAATTATTTTCACATAAATTTAAAAGGATATTCTTTAGCTCTAGAAGGCAAAAGTGAATTCGGGGATAAATACATACATAGAAGCACATTGACCATTATCATAAGTTCTGCATATATGACGTTATTGTCAAAACATATGTATACCATATCTGTACTATTACATAAGCTATTCAGCGGATCTAAGTTTTCAGTAGCATGACAGATATATTTTTCCTCAAAATCAAACTATATGCAATGAAAGATCAATTTTAACTTAGTCTACTATATATGGTGGCACTAGAATTTGACAACAAACAAGTATTGTAGAAAGCCATTTGGTATTAAATTATTTAAGTTTTCTTCTTGATAGTTTGTTGGTATCATCTTCTGCTTAGTCAAAATTAAAAAATATTTTATTTTTACCATAAAACTGAATATTTTTCTTTTGAGGCCATAAGTATTATTTTGGCAAGCTATCTTTTACAGTTTCTGCTTTCGTCAATTTTGGAACTATTGATCGTACATGATAGAAATCACCGCTCAAACTAGTGTTTTTCACCAAACTGTTCATTAATATCTTATATATCTCTATAACTCTGGGCGATTATTTTGATCGTTTGACGCTTAGCAAAAAGAGCTTCATCCAATATTATCACTTTTTCTTTTCTTATAGATTTAGCACTATTGTTGTGCTTTGATATAATTGTGATGGTTATTTTAGTTATTGAAAAGATATATCAAATTTAAAGTGAATTGTGCGACCTCATAATAAAATCGTTGCTGGTACACCACTTGTTCTTATTGCTAACAATATGATGTCTCTTGATCTGACATTTGGAAGTAATGCATATTATTTGGATTCCGCCAGAGGCATCTTCAAAGGATTATCCCGCTATACCAGAGTCTACTTTTTATAATTTAGTCTTGAAAGCTTATTCTTGTTCAGGATTTAGCTTTGATTGTGCTTCCTCAAACACTTGTATGACCTTCTTAATATTTTATTAATCTTTTTCACTTTGTTATTTAATTTTTTTAATCTTTAACACTCATTTTATGAAACAAATTTATGTAACCTAAGATTTTCTTTTAACTTGAAAAATAATTTTATTCATATGACGAATTTAAAAATAATTTAGTCGGATTTTGTTGCTAAATAAATTAATCGATATATTTGATTATTAGGTTTTAATATAAAAAATAATTTATTTTCAGTTCATTCAGATTTTTACTATTAGTTCATCTCATATTTGAATATTTAACCATAATTGTAATGATCCGATCAATCGTTTTGAGCTCTAGCTCGTTGTTTGACAGTTTGAGGCCTTGAGTAGCTTCGCTTCATGTATTATGACTTGTACGTGTAGTCAGAATTAATTTTAGAAAGTTCGAAATTGATTTGAAAAAAAAAATTCTAAATTCGGAAGCTTAAGTTGGAAGACTTGTCCAGGGTTTGACTTTTGAGTAAACGACCTCGGAATCCGGATTTGAAGATTACAATAGGTTCGTATGGTGAGTTCGAATTTGGGCCTATGTTCGGATTGAGTATCGGGTGGTCCGGAAGCATTTCAGTGCTTTTATGGGAGGTTTGCATTTTGAAGCTTTAAGAATTTCCTAATTTTGGTTTGAAGTAAGCTTTGGTGTTATCGATGTCCGTTTGGGGTCATTTTGGAATGTCTTGATATGATTTGGACGCGTTCGTCGATGTTTTGAAGTTTGAAAGGTTAAAGAAGGATTTTTATCGTTGATTCGTAGTTTGGACTGATTTGAGGCCTCGAGCAAGTTTGCATCATGTTTTGGGAACAAAAGGTATGATTGGACGGGGTCCCGAGGGCCTCGGGTGAGTTTCAGAATGGGTTTCGGATATATTTGAGCCTTGATGGAGTTGCTGGAATTTTAATTGCTAATGCAATCATTTCTGCAAACATTTGGTCGCAAAAGCGGCTTGGGAAGCCCGGGTGTGTAGTCGCAAAGGCGGAGGCGTGCATTGCACCTCATGTGTGTAGAAACGTGACCAGTGCCGCAGGTGCGGGAAAATGCGCAGATACGCGAGGTAGTGTCGCACCTGCGATTGTGAAGGAGCGCAAGAATTTTTGCAAGTGCGATGGGATGCTGACAGTGGACTTCTACAGGAGCGACATTATTCTCGCAGAAGCGGGCTCGCAAGCACGTAAAGAATTCTGCAGGGGTAGAAAATCGACTAGGCAGAATATATATGCTAGCCAATACATGATTTGCTCATTTCATCTCATTTTTCTCTCTTGGAGCGGACTTTGGGGCAATTTTGAGGATCTATTTAATCCACCTCTTTAGGGTAAGTGTTTCTAAACCGCTTTTGAATATATTTCATGAACATATATGGAATTTTAACATGAAAATTGGTAGAAATTGAGGGATTTTGAAAGAAACCTAGAATTTCATATTTTTTTGATTTGTGACCACAAATTTCTACATGGAATTGAGAATAAGATTATATTTGAGTTTGTAATGTTATGAGTAATGATTTTCTTCAAAAAATTTCAAAATCCGTCTACATGGGTGAACTCGTCCAAGTCACACATTTATTCTGGGTAGTGAAACGACCGATTGCAATACTAATACCCAACTAGGAGTCAGGATTGAATCCACAGGGAGCGTAGATTGGATTAATGGTATATATTTGGAATAAGCATGTAAAGTATCTTGATTGCACTTCCACAAATAGTTGTTTTGTTTTTACTACTAAAATTATGCTAAGGATTGCAAATCTAAAATGTAAAACTAGAGAATAATGTTTTGTTGTTGTTTCAAATAATGTAAAAGGACTAGGGCTGTAACTTCCACTTAGGTGTTTGCCTAATGGGTTGTTTACTTTAAAGCGTGTTTCGTTGGTCGGGGTGTATTATAGCAATCAATACTCAAATACCACTCAATACCTCTCGGTAAGAGAGTGATTTTGCGCAATTTGACTTTCTCAAGTCCAAATGGGTATTGAACAATACAATTGATAAACTGCTCGAGTCATGTTTTACTGTCTCTAGATTCAACTTATTAATTGGGACTATCAATCTCTTGATTTCATCCAAAATTCTTGTTAGCCAAGTTTCCTAGACTAAGTCTCTCTTTCTCAAGAAGAGACTAAGCCAAATAGCGCTTGACTAATAACATATCAAAGGTGCCTGAAAAAACGTAATAGGCTGCTACTCTAGGCTCGCTTCGCTTCTTCAAGCTCCGCCCCTTCTTTCAAAAATCAAAAAACAGCGCTAACGAGCAAGAAAATGGATGCGCTAAGGCGCAACTTCGCGCAGCTGCTACGCCCTTGCTTCTTGCCTTATCTTAATTAGTAAAACAATGAACTAATATTTGCAACCAATAATTCTATAATTATAAGCAATGACAAGGCTAAATAATAAACACCCAACCATAAACATGCCCTAAATCAAACACCTATTAGGTTCACACAATGGGGTTGGGTCATAACCTTAGCTAAAAATTTAGCTACTCATATTGGGTATTGAAGAAAATAAAGAAGAAAAGATGATAAAACTCATATTGTAATATTAATAAATGAAAATCCAATGTAAAATCACTAATATAAGCTAAAGTTTCCTAAAAGGGTAAAGAAAAACGTTTACAAAAGTTCTGATATTCAAAACTTGACCTAATTTTGTGAAAGAAGTCTATTCATACACAACTAAAATTTCCAAACAAAATTGCTCTTTCGGAGGTTCTGCGGCCGCACAATTATGTGCGGCCTGCACTTCTCTTCAACTCTTCACAGGAGTGGATTCTGCGGCCGCATAATTCTTGATTGTGGTTGCATCTTTTGAGTTCTGCGGACCATACAATTAGGGGCTCTTCTACGGACCACACATTTCCTGAGTGCGAACACATAGTTGATTTCTATGGCCGCACAATTATAGTGCGGTCCACATTTCTTGTTGGGCTTGAACTTGATTTTTATTCACATTTTGCGGCCAGAGATGGAATTCTGCGGTCAGTGCTTGAGCTTGTGTGCCTAGTTTTTGTCCTTGTTCGGATAACTTCTTCTTGAGATGGATTTCATCATAGTTGCTCATTTTTCTAAAACTCCTGCAAGTAAGGATATTTCATCAGTTTTCAGGAATACCTTTAAACATTATTGAACTAAAACTAAAGTCAAAAGGCGCTAATAAGTAGCCAAAGTCCCCACTTATCAATTCCCCCAAACTTAAGCTTTTGCTTGTCCTCAAGCAAATAAGGTAATTCCCACCTCCACAAGATAAGAGTAATCCAACTAATATATGCTGAATAAAACACACATCAATTGGGACCAACAATTACCCACAACACTTATGAATTATCAACAAGGCAATGATTTAAAGTTTTAAGCACCTATAGTTCTAATGTGACACTAGAGCATCAAGAGTTGACTTTACTAATCAAGGAAGTTCGCTTTATGTAGGTCATTGTGGATCCCAAACTCCACCTCCTCTACTTTCCGTTAGCTTGTCTCACTTAAGAATGTAGCACTCAATTCGAGGATTTGTGAAAAGTTCGCTCATCTCTCTCAAAAGAATGTCACAAGTACGGTTCTAAGCCCGTATGCTTGCCCCTCCTGTAAATCACCACTAATGTAAGCTCGCTCTTCTTGCAATCACGTAGGGCTTTTTCGGAATGTAATGAATGCTTTTGGGCTAAGGTAGCAGATGTTGGAATAGAACGGGTTCATCTTTTCTTAGGCACTCCATTTTCTCTTTTTGGCTCTTGCTTTTCCGACTTTTTTAGGCATTTTATTTTTTCCTTAGGGAAACTAGAGAGACTTGACATCACTCTTTCTAGGTCATGATATACATTTTCTCCTTCTTTGTTTTTTCCATGCTTTGAATTTTTGCTTTTCTTTGAATCCCCTCAACTATTCAGTTTATTCACTTTCTTTATGCATTTTTCTTTTGTTCTTTCTTTCTTTTTATTTGCCTATCCTTTTATTCATTTCTTTTCTATTTTTGTACCTTGATACCACTTTCAAACTCCTCGTCTCACCCCTAAACTTATGTTTTCCCCCATTGTTTCTCATGAGTGTTAAGGAAAGCTCGGGTGCCAAGAGAGGGTCACTACAAAATGGGTAAAGGCTTTTAACATGGTTATCAAATGAGAACGACTTTAGGCTCAAAAGGGTTGACTAGGGATAACATCATTGGTGGTCCATGGAAAATTTCAAAAATGGGTCAAGGAGAGCCTACAATCACTTCGCAAGCCAAGCAAAACTTCAAATTTTGCCTAGAAACACATTCGGGGCAAGTTCTAGACCATTCACATGGGTACTTGGACTTGCAACATCTCACCTCTCACACAACTAGATTGTTAAAGAGGATAGAGTCGATGGACCACAACAATCGTATTCAGGATTGAAAATCACTAATGGTTCAATTAAACCACTTGATGATTGCCTAAGTCAACAAGAGTCACAAGGTCACTAACTAGCGTTATTTCTTTCCAAGAACTTGTTTTTAATCATAAGCGTGTTGTTAGGTATGCTGGTACCAAGTGAAGCATGATTGACTCTCTTATTCATTATTACTACCGTTCTTACATAAATATAAAAAAATGGACTCAATCCCTTAAGAAGGTTGTCATGCCATCCATCATTAGAAAGAATCACCCGGTTCACACAAAAATCACCTTTGGAAAGAACCGTGACATTAAGAAAACCCCTAGCGGTCCTGCCACCACGCCGCAGAACGGGAGCTCGTGTGGAACCTAATCAAAGGCTTATTGATCACTTAAACATAAAAAGAAGCTACCAAATCAAAAGGAAGCTAGACTACTAAGAGAACAAAATAAAGAAGCTATGAAGTAAACTACTGAAAGCATAAATGAATATACAAACTGAGAAGGGGAAAGAGAATATATACATCAATAGAGAGAGAAGAATATGTACAAAATGAAAGCAAAAATAAAAGAAAATATTATCAGTTATTACAGGCCATTGTCAAATGTCATATCAAAATAGACTCCACGCCCTTGAATAAGAATAAGAATTATCCTCAATGCTTAACAAAATCATAATAAGGTAGAGAAAGAGTAGAGAGGACTCCCTATGTGGTCTCAATGTCAGTAGCACCATCACCTCCCTCAGGCTCCTCCTACTAGATCTCATCATCTTCTACCCGGGGAGTAGTTGGGTTGGTGAACATCTGTAGCACCGCCTCAGTAGTGTGGACAGCAAGGTCTGGCTCATCAGACTGACCAGCTAGTGCCACTGGTGCTGCTGGTAATGATGGATATGTCTCCATCAGTAAGTCTAATGGAATATCACCAACCGTTGCTATCTTGGTCACCTATCGCCTCAATTTGTCCACTGATTTTCACGAAGAATGGGATTTTCTCATCTTCTTCACCTACTTCCCTAGCTCCTCAATTGATCCCCCATGTTCCACCAAGGTATCAATGATGGTCTTATAATTTTATAATATCTTCTTCAAGGTTTCCTCCACTGACAGAGGAATTTGGGGTGCTGGAGAGAAGACTCTGCTGCAACAACACTGGATAGATCAGATAGCCTTGCAGTAGATGTCTGCATCCAGTTGTTGATACTCGCCAGTGTCTGGGAGACTTGCAGCGCAGAGAGTGGATAAGTGGAGGAGGTAGGAACTAATACTAATGGCCCTGAAGATGGAGGTGGTTTCATGGCAGATATCTCGGTGGAAGGCATGGAAGCCGTAGAAGGAATAATAGTTGAATATGCAACTACCACCGATGAGTCATCAGATTATCCTACGGTAGTAGTCGATTTAACCTTGTTCTTCGGGTTCCTTGGGTCCTTCAGCGAGTACCAGGAGAAAGGCTTCGTATCCTGAACCTTCATATCAAAGTTCCTGGGATCCACTCCCTCATCCGTGAGATACTCCGTGGGATACGGGTAGGAGCTCTCACCTTGCCTGACAACCACAGACATGTTGGCCAAGATGATGTCACCCACATTTATTGGGCACCCGACCATGATGGATTCAACTACGACTGCCCGGGGACTTAAAGATTGTTCTCATTCTGTTTTGGGTCTATGAGATTGCACACAAATGTTTGCCACCCTTTTGCCTCAAAGTTGATGGTGGCTCGCTGAATGGGCACCCCTACTGTGATCCATGGTGGTGGTGGTCCTCGAGCTGCCAAGATCTCAGCTATCCAAGGGAGATCCGCATCACCTATTGAAATTTTCTCCAAATATTTAATCGGCTCTACCTCCTCGAACCCCAAATATGTGTTCAGGGTGCTCTGATCAAATTGAACCTTCAAGTTCCTCACCTTAGTCCCTTTTTTATGTGTTCCACATTGGCGTAGATACCTTGGACTAAATTCTCCTTGGCATCCACAACATTTTGAGTGAACCATGTACACCATTGTTTCTCCCTGAACTTCTTGCCATATACAGGTTGAATCTATCCAAATCCTTCAAAAGAAATTGACGCTCAAGTGTGAGCGATCTGGGAGGTCACTACTCATGTAATCTGGTAAAGGTTGTCAGGATCACAAATCTATCTTCCCAAATCTCCTTCTTTTTCAATCTCTATAGGCCGACAACTCTAGTATCACCCCCTCAACTATCATTTGGAATATTATCATCTTCATCAATTGTGACTGGTGCGGCGGGGGTGTGAGTAGATGAGGGTTCTGCACCCTGGTTGCCATCTTCCGAACCCTCAGAAGTGCTTGTTGAGGTGAAAGGCTCATTACGGAGCTGATATCTCGCCCAAAATTGTTGTGGCTGAGATTGGGCCTCAGGTTGTGCTTCCACAGAGTGGCCCTCAGATGGTTCTCTAGACTGGATCAAAGAACTTGATTCAGAGAACTCTATGGCCCTACCACGTCCAGTGGTAGTCTCCTTTGAAATCCCTTTTTGTACAGCGAGTGGTTGGGTACCCCTGCGTCAACCTCGGGAGGGTTCACCCCTCCCCTTAGATGTATCACCGCGTACTCGTGATCTAACAATTGTCTGAGATACATAGAAAAAGGAATCAATTACTGTTCAAACCAGACTATCAAAAAATTACAGACAAAATAATGTGTAGGACAGGTAAGTGCGGCTGCAGAAGGGCTTGTGCGGACCGCATAATTTTGGAAGTCTGGCCACAACAGCTGATCTGCGGCCCGCTCAATTGTAAGCGCGACCGCACAATTGAAATGCGGTTCGTGAAATTCTGGGTGTGGCCGCACAATGCATGCTCAAAAAGTACAACTCTCTGAAGTGTGAGAATTGCCTGATCTGCGGTCGAACAAACTTTTCTGCGGCCACAGTTAAATTTATACGGACCACACAATTTTGAGTGCGGTATGCACATTCAATGCATAAAAGTTTCCCTAGCCTAAGGATGTGCAGATGGCACATTCAAACAAAAACAACAATTACTTAGGGCTTTTCAATTTTAGCACAATTTGGACATGGTATTGGCAATTTAGTCATGGTGCACAGTTTACCAATCCCCAAATTAGCAAGTAAGAAGTTACCACACAATTTTAAGCTCACATGATGATTAATTTGACATTTAGGCCTGAAAACAACAAAACTAATTATGAACAAAAATCAAGAAAATTGAAAAATCTTTAGACTGAATTGCACATACCAGTAATTTAGTGATGCAGGGAAGAATCAAAGATGATGAAATGAGAGTGATGCTTTAGTCAATTTAGTGCAGTGTGCTTGCTTTGGTGTCAAATACTCATAGTGTCTAAAGTTTTAACAGTAGTGAGGACGTACTATTTATATCTGGTCGATTTAGGGAAAAGTTACGAAGCTGAGTGCAGCCGCACAATTTTGTGTGCGGTCCATACTCCTTACCTGTTACCATTTTTTACTTTTGACGATCTGCAGTCCACACATTTTTGAGTGCGACCAAAGATTTTTGTGCGGACCGCACATTTCCTTGTGCTGCAGCGGATCGGCCAATACTCTAACATGCAAACTTTAAAGATTTTGCAATTTTGTGATCTCCAGTTATGACGCCGCATACTCCTTTCTGCTATGGCCATCAAGATTGTGCGATCCGTACAATGAATGTGCAGTCCACATTTTTTCCTGAGCACAACTCTTGCAAAACACACTCATTCCTGCATTACACTTCAAAACCACTACAAAACAAGACCTATCTAAAGAAGAAGAAAAACAAAAAGAAAAAGAAACATGGGTTGCCTCATAAGAAGCGCCTGCTTTAACGTCACGACACGATGCAGATTATAATCAATCACTTGATGTGAATCGCTAATACGCCGTTTCCATCATCAACTTTTCCAATATACCAGTGACCATTGACTCTAAACACTTCATCATTTTTATTCTTCAAGTCTAATGCACCAAAGGTTGTCACACTCACAACCTCAAACGGACCACTCCATTTAGACTTCAACTTTCCCAGAAACATCCGCAACTTAGAATTGAACAATAACACATGAGCACCGTCTTTAAACCCCTTGTTACGAATGTACTTGTGATGAAGGTACTTCATCTTCTCCTTGTATAAGGAAGAACTTGTATATGCATGGTACTAGAATTGATCTAGCTCTTTCAATTGGGCCACCCTTAAGTTAGCGGCAACATCCCACTCAAGATTTAGATTCTTCAATGCCCGCATGGCCTTGTGCTCAAGTTCCACCGGAAGGTGACAAGCTTTCTCGAACACCAACCAGTATGGAGACATCCCAATCGGTATTATGTAAGCCGTCCTATAAGCCCATAGAGAATCATCAAGTTTCTTCGACAAATCCTTCCGGTTGGCATTCACTATTTTTGGAAAAATACTCTTGATCTCCCGGTTGGAGACTTCCACTTGTCTTCTTTCTTGAGGGTGATAGGGGATCGTGACTTTGTGAGAGACACCATACTTGGTGAGTAAGGTATCGAAAGCTTTGTTGTAAAAGAGTGATTCCCCATCACTTATGATGGCCCTTGGAGTACCAAATCTTGTAAAGATGTTATTTTTCAAAATTCCACCACACTTCTAGCTTCGTTGTTGGGTAAAGCAATGACCTTAACCCATTTTGACACATAGTCCACATCTACAAAAATGTAGGTCTTCCCACAAGAGCTTACAAACGGTCCCATGAAATAAATGCCCCACACATTGAAAATATCAATTTCCAAGATGGTGGTGAGGGGCATCTCATTTTCCTTTGAAATCCCACCGGCTCTTTGACATTCATTACAATGCTTGACCAGATCACTTGAGTCCTTGAAGAGAGTAGGCCAATAATATCCACAACTTAACACTTTTTCTGCCTTTCTTGCCCCACCATGGTGAACAACATACGGTGAAGAGTGGAAAGCCCCAAGAATTTAAACTTGTCCCTACACTGGCACACACCTTTGAATCACACCATCGGTACGAATCTGGAAGAGGTACGGTTCATCCCAGTAGTAGTCAAGCCAATCCCGTTTGAGCTTCTTCCTTTGGTTTGAAGAGAACTTATTCGGTACAATACCACTCACAAGATAAATTGCTAAGTCAGCGAACCATGGCATCTCGATCATTGAAATGGCTAGAAGCGGCTCGTCGAGGAAGGAGTCATTGATTTCAAGGACTCATGTGGCCTCCCCTCCTCCTCCAAGCGAGACAAGTGATCCCCCACTTGGTTTTCACCGCCTTTGTGGTCTTGGATTTCTTGATCAAATTCTTGTAATAAAAGCACCAATATCATTGACCACGCCTATGAGTCTTTCTTGCTCATTAGGTATCGTAGCACCGCATGATCCCTATGGAGAATCACCTTTGTACCCATCAAGTACGGGCGAAACTTCTCCATAGCAAAAATAATAGCAAAGAGCTCTTTTCGGTCACTGTGTAATTGACTTGGGCATCATTAATGGTCTTACTAGCATAGTCGACTGGATGAAAGATTGTGTTGATACGCTGCCTCAAAACTGCTCTGACCGCCAAATCACTTGCGTCACACATTATCTCAAAAGGCAAGCCCCAATTTGGTGCGGTGATAATATGAGTAGTTGTCAAATTGAACTTGAGAAATTCAAATGCCTTCATTCAATCCTCGTTGAAATGGAATTTGGCATCTTTCTCCAATAACTTACACAAGGGGTTCACCAAACTGGGAGGCTCCTCGATTGAGGGCTTTGTTGGAGGAGTCTTCCAGTTTTCAAGATCCAAGGACAATTTGCGGAGTTCATAAGTGTTCGACCCCATTCCTTGCAATGCATTCACACACTCCACATAGCCATTCTTCTCGTTATCATCAAGGTTAATCAAAATGGCCTCCAAAGTATCATCAATAATCATGCCGGTCACCAAGTCTACAAACAAACAAACTTTATTGCTATTCGGTTGCCTCATAGATTTGCACACGTGGAAAACCGCCTTTTCATCACCCACCTGTAAATTGAGCTCACCGGTTTCCACATCAACAAGAGCCTTCCCCATAGTAAGGAAAGGTATATCTAGAATAATCGATACCTCATAGTTCACTTCAAAATCAAGAATCACAAAGTTTGTCGGGAGGATGATTTTATCAACACGAACTAACACATCATCAATAATTCCCAATGGTCCCTTCATAGAACGATCCGCGATTTGTAATCTCATAGATGTGGGTTTTGGTTGCCCAATTCCTAAAATCTTGAAAATAGAGTAGGGCATCAAGATGATACTCGCCCCAAGATAACAAAGAGCTTTAGCAAAGTCAGCGCTTCCAATGGAACAAGGGATTGTGAAAGTGCTGAGATCTTCCAATTTAGGAGCCATTGAGTGCACAATTGCACTCACTTGATGAGTCATCTTTATAGTTTCACAATTCATCAACCGCTTCTTTGTCACCAAATATTTCATGAACTTTGCATAACCGGGCATTTGATCCAAAGCCTCAACCAATGGCACATTAATAGATAGGCTTTTCATCATGTCAATGAACTTTTTGAATTTGTTCTTTCCATTTTTCTTGGCAAGCCTTTGAGGGTATAAAGGAGGAGGCCTTGGCATTGGTGCCTTAGCCTTTGGAAATACCAGTTCCGGTATGTCAACAATGTGCTCCCTAGATGGGTTCACTTCCATTTGAGTCTCCTCCATAGTGTCATCAATATCAATATCAATTCTTACTTCGTCATTTGCTTGCATCACATTGTTTGGAATCTCATCATCTTGTACCACTTGATCATCATCCACAATTTTCCTTTGACTTGAGGTAGGTGCATCCCCACCTTTTCCATTCCATGTAGTCACGCCCATGGCATGTCCCGTGTTGTTCCCACCCTTTGGGGTTCACCACCGTGTCACTAGGTAGTGCCCCCTTTGGCCGAGTGTTTAAAGCTTGCGAGATTTGCCCCAATTGAACTTCCAAATTGGGAATTGAAGTTTTTTGAGAGGCTATTTGAGCGTCGAAGTCGGCATTCTTCTCCATCATTTGTTTGAATATGTTCTCGATTCTACCCATCTCTTTGTTGGAATAGCTCGGACCATGGGAATGATAAGGAGGCGAGTTTCTCGGTTGTTGATACATAGGGGGCCTTTGAAAGCCCGAACCTCGATTCCCTTGGTTATTCTTCCATACCCCTTGGTTGTTTCCTCCAAAATATCCTTGATTATTGCCACTCCAAATGCCTTGTCTATTCTTACCATTCCAATTTCCTTAATTTTTTTGATTGTTCCAATTACCTTGGTTGTTACCACCATTCCAATTGCCTTGGTTGCTAGATTCCACTTCCCTTGATTACCTTGAGATCGCCATTGTTGTTGATTCAGGCCTTGAGAATTTTTTCTTTGTCCTTGGAAGTTGTTCACATATTGTACTTCCTCCTCTTGTTCATTGTAAGATTCATCTTGATCAAACCCACTATCTTCTTGCACATATTGTTCCGCACAGTTTTGCACTTGTTAACCCTTTTTCCTTCTCTTGTTTACCACCATATCTACTCCCTCTATTGCATTGATTTTCTTAGGACCTTGAACTTGTTGAAGTTGAGCATTGGCTAATTGATTCATTGTGGTTGCAACTTGGCAACTGCTTGCCCATGATCATGCAATTCTTTATGTAGGTGAATCACATTTGGATCACCTTGAGGAATATTTTCACTACTTTTCCATGCCGATGAAGTATCCGCCATTTCATCTAAGATTTCACAAGCTTCCACGTATGGCATTGTCATGAAATTTGTACCAGCAAGTTGGTTGACCACACATTGATTGGTAGTATTGATCCCCCGATAGAAAGTTTGTTGAATCATAGCCTCTGTCATGTCTTTTTTTGGGCACCCTTTCACCATAGTTCGGTAACTCTCCCATATCTCATGAAAAGGCTCATTGGTTTCTTGTTTGAATGCTAGAATCTCGTCTCTAAGAGTTGCCATATGCCTGGGAGAAAAGAACTTAGAAATGAATTTCTCCACCAATTCATCCCATGTGAGGATGGAATGGTTTGACAATCTTTCTAACCAATCCAAGGCTTTCCCCCCTAGAGAGAAGCAAAATAGCCTCAACCTCAAAACATCCCCGGAGACGTTTGTCTGTTTACTCCCCCAACAAGTGTCCAAATACCCCTTCAAGTGTTTTCATGCATTTTGATTCGAAGTCCTGGTGAAGAATCCCCGTTGCTCTAGCAATGTGAGCATAACACTTGTGTTGGAGGTTTCCTGCCCTAATGCGGGGCGAGACTATGGCACTTTCATATCCTTCATTCGAAAACACTCAGTGTGGAGCCGTTTTTGGTGGAGGTAGGGGAGGAACGAGAACATTGTCTTGAGGCGGTCAGCCTTGTCTATTTACTTGAGGTTCAAGAGGAACCTCTTCAACTTGGTCGTCATCCACGTCATCCCCCAATGACATATTTTCGAGAGGATCACCGTTGTTGAGAGACATTGTTTCACCTACAATTGTTTCAAAAACGTTTGGTAACATGGAAGGAGAGGAAGAAAAATCACACAAAAAACCAAATATATAGCTA
The DNA here is from genome assembly GCA_005239495.1 of Nicotiana undulata. Classification (NCBI taxonomy): domain Eukaryota; kingdom Viridiplantae; phylum Streptophyta; class Magnoliopsida; order Solanales; family Solanaceae; genus Nicotiana; species Nicotiana undulata. The sequence goes on along the minus strand of ML292849.1, from coordinate 59,423 downwards.
AATCCGTTTTATCTCCCTGGCAACGACGCCAAAAATTGATCTCGTCCAAGTCACACCTCTATTCGGGGCTGTGAAACGGTCGATTGTAATAATAATACCAGACTAGGAGTCGGGATTGAATCAATAGGGAGCGTAGATTAGATTAATGGTATATATTTGGAATAAGCATATGAAGTATCTTGATTGCACTTCTACAAATAGTTGTTTTGTTTTTACTACTAAAATTATGCTGATTGCAATTCTAAAATGTAAAACTAGAGAATAATGTTTTTGTTGTTGTTTTCAAATAGTGTAAAAGGACTAGGATTGTGGCATCCACCTAGGTGTTTTCCTAACGGGTTGTAAACTTTAAAGCATGTTTCGTTGGTCGGGTGTATTGGAGCAAACAACACTCAAATTTCCACTCAATACTTCTTGATAAGAGAGTGATTTTTCCCAATTTGGCTTTCTCAAGTCCAAATGGGTATTGAACAATACAGTTGATTAACTGCTCAAGTGAGGTTTTTCTATCTCTAGATTCAACCCTTTAATTGGGACTATCAATCTCTTGATTTCATCCCAATTTCTTGTTAGCCAGGATCCTAGACTAAGTATCACTTTCTCAAAAAGGGACTAAGTCAAATAGGCACGAACTAATGTTTGCAACCATTACTTCTACTATTATAAGAAATAACAAGGCTAAATAATAAACATCCAACCATAAACATGCCCTAAATCAAATACCCATTAGGTTCACACAATAGGGTTGGGTCACAACCCTAGCTAAAAATCTAGCTACTCATATTAGGCATTGAAGAAAATAAAGAAGAAAAGATGATAAAACTCATTTTGTAAGATTAATAGATGCAAATCCAATGTAAAATCACCAATATAAGCTGCCTAAAGGGTAATGAAAAAGGGCTACAGAACATCTGATATTCAAAACTTGAACGAATCTTTGAAATTAGTCTATTTATACACAGCTGAAATTTTCGGATAAGATTTCCCTTTAGAGGTTCTACAACCGCACAATTCAGTGTTCCGTTAGCACTTCTCCTCAGCTCTTGACAGGAGTGGATTCTGCGGCCGCACAATTCTGGATTGCGGTTGCATCCTTGAGTTCTGTGGACTGCACAATTATGGGTGCGACCGCACTGGCCTCATCTGCAGACCGCACATTTCTGAGTGCGGCCGCATAGTTGGTTTCTGCGGACACACAATTATAGTGTGGTCTGTATTTCTTGTTGGGATGGAACTTGATCTCTCTAATATTTGACTTCTGCGACTGCACAATTATTTTGTGGTACGCACTTTGCACTGAGGCTCTACAGATTTGCATTCACATTCTGCGGTCGCAGATATAATTCTGCGATCGACACTTGAGCTTTTGTGCCTGGTTTTTTCCTTGTTCAGATCACTCCTTCTTGAAATGGATTTCATCATGGTGGCTCGTTTTTCCAAAATTCCTGCAAGTAGGGATGTTTCATCACTTTTCGGGAATACCTTTAACATTTTTGAACTAAAACGAAAGTCAAATGGCGCTAATAAGTAGTCGAAATCCCTACTTATCAACGACCCCGAGGGGTGAATTTATGGACTTTTTGAGTGGAGTTGGGAATCATTATAAATTGTTAAATTGTAAGCATTGGAGTATATTTTGATTGATTTACACGTTGTTTGACTAGTTTCGGGACGTTTGGCTTTGAGTTGAGGTGTTAGCGAGGCGGTGAAGCTGCTTATGGAACTTTGAAGCGAGGTACGTCTTCTGTCTAACTTTGTGAGAGGGAAAATACCCCCTAGGTGATGTAATTATTTTAAGATAATAGTTTTGGGTGCAACGTACGCATGAGGTGATGAGAGTACGAACGTAGCTAAACATGTTCAAGTCAGGGTAGACTTAGGACTTTACCATGTAATACTTCAAATGTTTGAATTAATTCTGCTGGCTTAATTAATTGAAAATATAATTGAATTTGAGTTGGAAATATATACATATATATTAAGCCGAGCCTTATTTCTTAGATTTGTTGGCAAGTTATTTGAGAAACGATAAATGTTATACTCACCTTATGTTCATATACTGTATCGTAAGCTCACGCCTCATAATTCGATAATTCTTTTCCTTTCCTGTGGAGCGGGAAAAACCCCTCGACAGGATTATGGACCACACTCTCATGGGAGCGTGACGTTCACATCGACAGTACAATATATGCATCTATGGTTCGTGATGCTCGACCCTCGGCAGTGTACACGATCTGATGGGATCAAGCCAATCTCCTCGCCAGTATCATACTCTTTCTGAGATTTGGTCGTACTACCTTGGGATAATCATGCGTTATATCGCTAGCAATCCGAATGTTCATGAGATTTTCTGTCCACAAATGTCTTGAATTTCATATGGTATTTCTTATCAATTTGTTATTGACACTTTATGTTTCTGAGCTGTTGAGATAGAAAACGAGATTGAGAAATTGATACTATTAGAAAGAAATTTTGGAAGATTGTGTTAATTACAATTTCACCTTACTACTATTGTTGTGCTTCTTATCTGTTTATGATTTACCATGTTGATTTATTGGACCACTAGTAAGTGTCGATGTCGAGGAGTCTTTATATGAGCTGCATTACAGGCCGCATCGCAGTCCATAGAGTCCCCATCATACTATTTATTTTATCAGGTCTCATCTATAATATAGGAAAATATTGTATTATTATTGTACTCCTTAATAAATGCTCATGCAATTGTGACACCTGATTTTGGGATATACTAGTTGATGCTTATGGTTTTGTACATTTTCATTGCCCTTCATTTTTCTTATAAACTACATATGTTTTACGTTCCCGTGGACTTAAAAGTATAAATTCCTTCCCTATTAAAAATTCATGATTTTAAAAGTAATAAAATGAGTAATCAAATTGATCCATCACCGTTGGCTTGCCTAATGGAGGTGTTAGGCGCCATCTTGACCTATAATAGATTTTAGGTCGTGACAGCTTGGTATCGGTATGGACACGTCTTTACTTATCTTTGAGAGGCTATAGGGATGTAGGAGCACTTCCCTTCTTGATTCCTCATTATGTGGTTTGATTCCTTTGTGTCTTATGACTTTATTTCCTTCATACTCAATCTTATGCGATGTGGAGCACTTGGTATCAATTGGGCATTGATGAGTTATAAATCATACCGCAAATGTGGTGTAAGATCTTTTCCATGCGTGTTCAAGTGGGATATTATCGTCATCTTGCGGGAGGATGTTCTGTCGTTTCAACTCAATATTTGTATTTCCTATGGATTTGAGGCTACACATAGATTGCTATGATGTTCGTGTGTTGTTATCACACTGTGTTGGTGTAATGGTTGGGTGTTATTATGTGTCGAGGTAGTGAATGTTTGGATCCGGCGGATGATAGACAATTGGTCTATAGATGTTCAAGCATTGGTCGATGGAGTAGCGAGATTTGATTTTTTTGAGCGTGGTGGAATTCTCATTTGCAACGTGGTGTCATCTTCCATGTTTTAACACATTAAGGTTCACTGTTGTTATGGTCTTCTTCGATTTTCCTCCAGGACAGGGTGTTGTGAGGTGGTGCCTAAGAAGCGGTCGTCAGAAATAGCGGATTGCGGAAGGTCGTTTAGAGTGGGTGTACTCGTTTGAGATCCTATTGTGTGCATGAAGAGGGTATGCGATGTTTCATGGGTATTTAGACGATGTGGTCTCGTGAATTGGGTCACTCGGAAGTAGTTTTACTGAGTTTCATTATGTTATCAAGTGAAGCTATTATTATTATTTATAAGGCAAGTCAAGAGTAAAATTGGAAGAAGTTGGGTCGGTGAGTAATGGTTTGAATTAGCATAATTGTGGCAATGATCAATTCCTTTGGTATGTAAGCTATGCAGGTGATTCCTGGTTGTATGTGCGGGCTTGACAACCACATTAATTTGATTGATTTGGAGGTATTTGATTATAATGGCCTTGTTATGTGTAAATGGATCCCGGAAGAGTTATGAGAGTTTAGAACACAACTTGAGGGTTGAATTTCTGATGTTGGGGGATAGTGTTGCGTGTTGCAATGGTTCTCTGAAATGAGTTAAGTGAAAGGTTCTTAGCCAATGGAGTGCTTATTCTACTAGGAGTTTAGGGGTTATGATGAATTCCTGTACTATCGTGTAGCAACATGATAGGTATAGTGAGCGCCATGGTAATTGAAAGTGGACGATCAAGGTTGCGGTTCGGTATTGACAGGAATGTCATGAGCTTGGATAAGCAGGGGAGAATTCAGTGTCATTTGAGAGCGACATTCTGTGTAAGAGGCTTTGCGTATTGATTTGCGGATTCCTGATTGCTTTACCGAAATAGTACAGTTGGTGGTATGGGGGGGAAACCGTCGCTGGAATTGAGATCTTATTCAAAGAGAAAGATCTCAAATATCTGGAGTTTCTTTTTGTATATTATATGGATGATCCGATCCGCAAGGACCATGATTGGGAATTGTTTGATCGTCTTTCTCACTCTTAGAACATTGTTGAAAGAGGAGAGCCGGTCTTGCACGGTAAGTCATGAGTGAACCTAGGCTCTTCAAGACCAGCCTTTCACTCCTAAGAAGTGGTAATATGAGTCAATCGATGAATGGAATTTCTTAGAAATATTGCCTAATGCCTTATCTCTTCTGGATTCCATCTCACTCTCTTTCGGTCCGAAGCCGATAGGAAGTGAAAGTCGCTGAGGTAAGTTCCGATAGAGCTAGGTTCCGGGTATTCCCACAGAGAAGTCTTGCGCAGACTTTACTACATGGTGCGGAAGGTCGTGGGAGTGTACTTCAAGGGGAAATTACATAAGCTTTTCATGTTAGCCACTTGATGGTTATAATTGGAACCAAGTGCGGAGATTATGGTACTAGGGCTAATTTGAAAGTTTATTCCTGAGAGGCGTTCTATTCCTTGGGTTGTGGATTGTGTGAGTTTATTTCGGATTTGGCGATTGTTCTTTTGTGTCGTGGATAAGGTCATTTTGGACCCTTGAAAGGTTATTAAACCAATATGGTGTGATTAGAATCGGCTTAGGTCTGTTAATGGGTATAATGTGAATTTGTGCTCTATATTAGACCAAATGTGTTTATTCGGCATAACATTGCTTACAGAGGAGCCTTCGGGCATTGAATGTTATTTCTTGTCATCAGTTTTTCCATGTAAAAACTCTATTGTACCATGTGGGTTGTGAGACGGCTTGATTATTCGCATATGTGTTGTGATCCCATGTAGCTTGTGGTATCATGTGAGCAAGATGGCTCTCGACGTGAAAGTCATTTATTACACCTTAGCCGTGCTTGCGTCTTGTAGCGTATGACGCTACCCGTCTCCCCGGGGTTGTAATTTTGCACTTGGCGTGCTTATGGTCGATATTCGGGTATTTCGTAGGTATGAGTATGCTTGATGGGTATTTCCTTATTTACTGTTATGTGTGGATCGGGTGGCACGCTACCACAGGTATGTCGTTTGGATCGGGTTGAACACCGCAGTGGTATCATGTGTGGATCGAGTTGCATGCCTCAACTACGAGATGTTGAGTATAATTCCCTATATCTATTCTTGTGCATTTTGTTTCTCATTCTTTGAAAAGGGTTCATGACATCTGTTCGACCGTTTTATTCGTTATGCGGGATGGTTAGTTCTTTCTAGAGTTCATTCCTCCTTGTGTATCATATTCAAGTTGTGGCTTGTTGGTGCATTGATGATGTCATATGAGGTGCTGGTTAGTATTTGAGGTGGCTTATTGCCTGAGCAACTTGTGCTGGGTGAGACGAGATTTACTGGATATGAAATCGGTGCAATCGGATTTATATTAGGTATATTAAAGAGCAAATATCGTTATTCAGTTCAGAATGAGGTAATGGTCCTCGTTAGGAGGAGAGACTCTACGATTTGTTGATTCGGCAGGTGGTTATGAGTTCTACACATCTCTTCTGTTGTGGCAATATTGCGAGAGTTGGAAGAGGGCTTATATGTGTTATAAGGTATACTACGGGCTTCAGGTAAGTGAAATTGTAGTTGTTGTGCTTGGAGGATGTTGCCTTGGGCAAATGAGTTATGCGGTGCGTTATGTGATGTCAACATAGGTGCATGATCATGTTTTGGTACATGGTGTAGTGATAGATAGAATGTTCATATGTTAGAATCAGGTTTTGTAGAGAAATTCGGAGATTGTAATTTGGTTCTATGACTTATTGACAAAATAAAAGGAAGCATCTTGAATCTGGCTCAGGTTAATGTGCTCAACTAGGTTGTGATGGCACGGTAGGTGCACAAGGTGTTGAACAATGATTTTGGGGCAACTTCGGAGATATTCTTAGCATATTCGAGGGCGAACATATGTTCAAGTAGGGGAGAATGTAACGACCCGACCGATTATTTTGAGCTCTAGCGCGCCGCTCGACAATTTGAGGCCTTGGGTAGCTTCACTTCATGTAATATGACTTGTACGCGTAGTTGGAATTAAATTTTGGGAATTTTGGAATTGATTTGGAAAGAAAATTCTAAATTCGGAAGCTTTAAGTTGGAAGAATTGACTAGGGTATGACTTTTGACTAAACGACCTCGGAATCTGGATTTGAAGGTTCCAATAGGTTCGTATGGTGATTTCGAACTTGGGTGTATGTTCAGATTGAGTATCGGATGGTCCGGAAGAATTTCGGCGCTTATTATAGGAGGTTCTCATTTTGAAGGTTTAAGAATTTCCTAAGTTTGGTTTGAAGTAGGCTTTGGTCTTATCGATGTCCATTTGGGGTTCCGACCCTAGCAATAGGTTCGTATCGTGATCAATGAATTATACGTAATGTTTGGCGGATCTCTTCATTAGTGTTGAGTTCATTATTGTTCTTCTGGTTCTCCTTTAAAAGGGATCGTGGGGGAAAAGCCCAAGCCCCCTACATGCAGTCATTCTGGAATGTTTTGATATATTTCAGATGCGTTCGTCGAGGTTAAGATATTTGAAAGTTTAAAGAAGGATTTTTGTCGTCGATTTGTAGTTTGAATGTTGTTTGGCGAGCAACGCACCTGCGTGTGCGCAAAAATGAGGCCAGTGCTGTAGGTGTTGGCAAATGCAGAGATGCGCGAGGCAGTGTCGCACCTGCCATTATGCAGGAGCGGAAGAATTTTCGCAGGTGCGATCGGCTGCTGACAGTGAACTTCCGTAGGAGCGATATTGTTCTCGCAGAAGCGGGCTTGCAGGTGTGCAAAGAAATTCCGCATGTGCGGAAAACTGACTAGGCATAATATATGCTAGCCAATGCGAGATTTGCTCATTTCATCTCATATTTCTCTCTTGGAGCCGACTTTGGGGCTATTTTGGAGATCTATGTCATCAACCTCTTGAGGGTAAGTGTTTCTAAACCGCTTTTGATTATATTTCATTAACGTATATGGAATTTAAACATGGAACTTATTAGAAATTGGGGGATTTTGAAAGAACAAAATCCCTAAAATTTGATATTTTTGATTTTTGACCACGCTATTGGACATTGAATTTGGAATAAACTATATATTTGAGTTCGTAATATTATGGGTAATGTTTATCTTCAAATATTTTTGGAATCCGAACACGTGGGCCCGAGGGTTGACTTTATTGACTTTTCAAGCGGAGTTAGGAATCATTATAAATGTGTAATTGTAAGTAGTGGAGTATATTTTGATTGGCTTACATGTTGTTTAACTAGTTTCGGGACATTTGGCTTTGAGATGAGGTGTTAGAGAAGCGTTAGAGCCGATTATGGAATTTTGAAGCAAGGTAAGTCTCCTGTCTAACTTTGCGAGGGGTAAACTACTCCCAGAGGATGTATTTGTTATGTGCTAATAGTTGTGGGTGCTACATACACACGAGGTGACGAGAGTCCGTACGTAGCTAAAGCATTTTTATGTCCGGGTATGTCATGACCCAAATTCCCAACCCTCCGGATCGTGATGGCGCCTAACATCATACTTGCTAGGAAAGCCAATGTTAGAGGGATTCAACAGTTAAAACAATTAAATTATAATACGAAGCCTAATATAATCCATTAAACGAATATAGATTAATGTGAAATAATGAAACGAAACTAGAGCTAATATTAATATCTAACTACCCAGGGTTTGGAGTCACAATTACGAACTTCTAAAGAATACTACATGTAATTGGCTAAAGAAATAATGTATAACTGTTTTGAATCAAATAAAACAGTAATAAAATAATGTAGAGAAGACTCTAGGAATCTGTGGATGCCAGCAGATCTACCTCGTGTCTCCGTGCGAGAAGAATCAACTATTACTCCAACTTAACTCTGATCGGTACCTGGATCTGCACAAGAAGTGCAGACTGCAATATCAGTACAACTGACCCCATTTACTGGTAAGTGCCGAGCCTAACCTCGGCGAAGTAGTGACTAGGCTAGGACAAGACACACATAAAACCTGGACATATATAATCATGCTAGCAATTAAGGAATTAAAAACGACAATTAATGGGAAGGGGTCATGCAGTGGGGAATTTCAACATAAGAGTGAAGCAATGAAGAGACAGAAATAACAATGATAATGAAACAAAATTGAGCAATTAAAGCAGAAAGGAAATTTTCACGGCATCACCATTCGTGCTTTTACTCTCAGCCTCACCATAATATGAATAAGAATACACTACATCACCCTTCGTGCTTTTATTCTCATCCTCACCAGATTATAAATAAGAATGCATGACATCACCCTTCATTCTTTTACTCTCTTCCTCACAACATAAATTAATCATGCAGGCATCACCCTTCGTTCTTTAAACTCTTCCTCACAATATAAATGAATCATGTACGGCATCACCCTGCGTGATTTACACTCTTCCTCACCTGTAACGACCCGACCGATCGTTTTGAGAATTTAAGCTCCGTTCGGGGGTGTAAGGTCATAATCAACCTCACCTTGTGTATATCCATCTGTGTGCGTGGTTAGATTCAGTTACCGGATAATCCGGAGTCAAATTAGGAGAAACATTTCAGTTTTAGAAGCTTAAGTGATGAAAATTGACCGGAGGTTTGACTTTTGTGTAAACGCCTCGAAATAAGTTTTGGTTAATGCCAACAACTTTGTATGATGATTTTGAACTTAGGCGTGCATCCGGAATTGATTTTGGAGGTTAGTAGAGTGATTTGAGGTAATTTGGCGAAAGTTAGAATTTCGGCGTTTCCGACCGATAGGTGAAATTTTCATATCGGGCTTGGCATGAAATTCTGAGAGTGTATGTAGATCCGTTGTGTCATTTGGGATTTGTCTGCAAAATTTCACGTTAATCCAGGTTGAATTGATAGGTTTCGACGCGAGTCTTGATATTTGAAGTTTTAAAAATTCCCAAGTTTGATTTTTGGTTTGATTCGTTGTTTTAGTGCTGTTTTATGTGTTTTGAAACCTTGAGCGAGTCTGTGTTAGGTTGTATGACTTGTGTGTGTGGTTGGACGGGGTCTCGGGGGCATCGGTTGTGTTTTGGATGCGTGTCGGGTCCATTTTCCTTATTTTTAAACAGCTGAAATTTCCTTCTGGTTTCCTTCTATGCGATCGCATAGGAGTAGTCGCGATCGCATAGTGTCTATTTGGGCAGCCCAGTTTTTCTTAATCTCGATCGCATATTCTACTTCGCGATCGCACAACTTGAAGACTTCACTGTACGCGATCGCATGCTCATGTTCGCGATCGTAGAAGTATATCGCGATCGCACTATGCTATTTTAGCAGTGACCATAGACCTCTTCTATGCGACCACATCAACTCATTTGCGATCGCATAGTACCTTTTTGCCAGTAGCAACTTTCCTCTCCGCGATCGCATCCTTGTGTCCGCGATCGCGATGCTTTAATACCTGGGCAGAACAGATTTAAACTCAAAATCGGGGTTTCACCATTTTAAACATATTTTGACTTTTAGAACTCGGTTTTTGGCGATTCTTTGAGGGGTTTTTCACGCAAATCAAATGGGAAAGTGATATTCCACTATAATTAATTATATTTCATGAATTAGTTCTTGTTTTTATCATTTAATTTGGGTTTTGGGTAGAGGGATATGTGAGTTTTGAAAGAAAACTTCTAAGAGGAAATTTCATGATTTGAAAGACCAAATGACATCGGAATTTGATAAATTTAGTATGGGTGAACTCGGATCGGATTGGGTAACCGAAATTTGTAAAATTTGTCGGGTTCCGAGGTGCGGGCCCAGGGGTCGACTTTTGGGTCGATTTTTATAAATTAGTAAAGATTGAAACTTTATTATTCGGAATCATTCCTTATACGTGCTATGCGTGTTTTGAAGTTGTTTTAGTTGATTTTGAGTCGTCCGGAGGTCTTTCCGCCCAGGAAGTTCACTTTTGAGTATCCGGTTGCCGTCTTTGAGGTAAGTATCTTACCTAATCTTGTGCGGGGGAACTAACTCCTAGGATTGAGTCATCTTTGTTGATTGTAGTCCGTGTACGCGAGGTGACGAGTGCGTACTCAGACTTATTTGCAAATAGATTGTCCCTTTAGGAATTTAGGTCCTTATGTTCCCCGCGTATGAATTTGTATCCTTGAATTCTAGCTTCATCTCTTCCTGCTCAAATTAGCAGTTAATTGCTTAGCGTTTCCTTTGCTTCTTATTTATTCTTAATGGACTTAAATGCAGACTTTGCCTTTCCTACCGCCATGCTATATCTTCCTTCATATACTTCTTATTTGACTAAAACTAGTATGATCTCACCCTATAATTGTTTAACAGTAATTGGAATATCTATACGTTGATGTCAAGCATGACCGTGAGTCGTACATGGTGATTTAAATGATTTTCCCTTAAGTGCTACTTGTGTTTAGTTGATGACCGTCCATGTTGATGATACTTGTTGGGTGCTGCCTATCTGTTGAGAATTCGTTCAAGCTGAGTTTATTCGGTGAAGCTAATTGTCTAGGTGAGATTGGTTATAGCTGCTTCCCTTGATGGGATGATTTGGTTTCTTTGGTTGTGAACTTGAATATATAGAATCGTTGCTATATTTGCCTTGTTTTCCCCTTGTTATGATGTTCTCTTTGTGCTTGGCATTCCTTTCAGTGGCTACTTCTTATGAGTGAGTTTTTACCATTTTTGTGATTCTAGTCTTTGTATTGATTTTCTCATCGCACCTTGCATCCTGTCTTTGTTGCTTTTGCGCCTGTTGTGGAACTGTATGCTATTTCCGTCGCATTCTGGTTGTTTTCCTCAGTGGCTGCATTGCATATTTAAATTTGGACTATGAACTGACATCCGGGAGCTTTCCCCCTTTATTGCATTGCATATTTAAATTGGGACTACAAACTGAGATCTGGGAGTTTTCCCCCTGTACTGCATTGCTTATTTAAAGTGAGACTACGGACTGAGATCCGGTAGCTTTCCCCCTGTACTGCATTGCATATTTAAATTGGGACTACGCACTGAGATCCGGGAGCTTTCCTCCTGTACTGCATCACATATTTAAATTCGGACTACGGATGAGATTCCGAGAGCTTTCCCCATGTACTGCATTGCATGACAAATTCTGAGTTATGGACTGAGTTCTAGTTGTCTTATCATTGAGGAGATTTGGAGCGAAAGGTATATACATACATACATATATATATATATATATATATATATATATATATATGTATGTATATATATATATATATATATAAATATATATATATTAAAAAGTATAGCAGAAGGGCAATTATGTCAAGGAAAAAGTTATGTCTGAAGGACTTCTAGTCCAAAAGTACATCTGAAAATTATTTGTCTTGCAGAAAATGATATTTGAAAGAGTAGTATTTGGGAAAGTATATTTGAACACCACGTATTTCGAAAGGACTATGCTTTTAAGATTCATCTATATAATATATATTTAAATATACATTCAGAGAAAGTATGTTTCAAAGAAGAAATTTCTCTATTATGAAATGATTATATCTTTAAAGATTTCGAAATAAACTCACGACTTAAAGGTTTTCACTCGAAGGTTTGACCAGCTTTATTGAGTTTATTGACTAAGGCCTGATGTGAATAAATTGATGCAGTGCTGAGTTGCTAGTGCTTTATTGGGCTGTGATTCCCAGCATTTGGCTTGCGTTCTTTTAATTCTCTTTGCGTATTTCTATTATGCTGTCTGTTGATCGTAATTGCTGAGTTTTCTTCCGTATTATTCTATCATACCGTTAATTATATCGGAAAATCTTTAGATTGATATTATGTTTCGGTCATTCTTATATTTATTCCTTTTACTTGATAGAACAGTGGTGTCTTGACTAGTCCTCGTCACTACTCCACCGAGGTTAGTCTTGATACTTACTGGGAACCGCTCCGGTGTGCTCATACTACACTTCTGCACATTTTTGTGTGCAGATCCAGGTATCTATTGTTAGTAGCTATGCAGGTTCATTGACAAGGAGACTCAAGGTAAACCTGATGCTGCATTCGCAGGCTTCGGAGTCACCTTCCTGTTTATTTCTACTGTACTTACTTATTTCTAGACAGTTGTATTTAGATTCGGTAGAAAGATTTCGTAGAGCTTATGACTTGTATTTACCGGGTTTTGGGGAAAATGTAAACTCAGTCAAGATTTCTATTATCGAGATTGTTAAAGTTCTTTTATTATTGTTATTGTGGTTAAATGTTAGGCTTACCTAGTCCCTAAGACTAGGTGCCATCACGGTACCCAACGGAGGGAAATTATGGTCGTGACAAGTTGGTATCAGAGCTCTAGGTTCATAGGTGCTACGAGTCATAAGCGGGTTTAGTAAAGTCTTGCGTATCGGTACAGAGACGTCTGTACTTATCTTTGAGAGGCTACGGAACTATTAGGACAATTTCACTTCCTTCATTCCTATCGTGAGAGTTCATTGATCTTGAAGTTTGAAATTATCGTTCCATTCTCTCACCAATGGTGAGGACACGAACTGCGGTTCCTGATGACGTTACCCCGAAGCAAATGTCACAAGGGTTAGAGACAAAGGCCGAAGAGGAGCACATGCCACCATTAAGATGCCTTCTAGAGCAGCCGTTGAGGAGTCGCCAATAGTTCTAGTTGGGAGACAGGTACTGGGGGAGCCTGTTGCTACCCCGAACTTCAGGAGGCCTAGTCATAGTTTTGAGAATAATTGGTACATTGACTCAGGCGAGATTGATTCTAGTTCACCGGCTATTACATAGATCAAGGGAGGAGTTCAGACTCCCACCGTTTACACTTCAGAGCAGCGAGATCATATTGGTCAGGTTCTAGTTGTCATGGCAACACGACATGTGGTTTCAGTTCACCCCGTGGTTAGGGCAGTAGCATCGGAGGAATAATACCTTGGACTTGAGAGGTATAGGAAGTACCACCCTCCTATCTTTCAGTGGATTGGCGGCAGATGGTGCCCCTGGTTTCTTGGGGAAGGGTCCCTATATTCTTCGCACTTCGGGTGTTGTGGAGATGAGCGGGATTGCTTTTTCCACGTCTCAGGTTCATAGTGGTGGGTTGATCAGTGGTGGCGGCATATGAGTTGGGGTAACCTGGCCGACTTAGCTTCACTAGCATGAATTCAATTTTCGGAAATGCTTTGAGGGAGGTTGCACCTTAGTTCCTTCGGGATGTACGGCGCGTGGAGTTTGAGCAGTTGCCTCAGGGCGCTATGTCACTATTGAAGTATGCCGTTAGATTCTGTGAGTTGGCCAGACATGCACCTCGTTTGGTTTCTTCAGTTAGGATATGAGTCCGTAGAGTCATTGAGAGATTCAGACATGATATTCGGTTCAACGGAACTCGAGAGTTAGAGTAGGATGCCTCGTTTCAGTAGGTAGTGGGGATCGCTCGGCGGTTAGAGAGCCTGTGGGACCAGGAGTGAGAGGACATACGAGATTAGGAGAGAGAGTTTTGGGAGGCGAGGAGGCCTCGTAGACTGGAGTAATTTACTGGTCCTTATTATTGAACAAAGGTATGTCATGGTAGAGAATTTTGGGTCAACCAGTTCAGTTTGCATTACCAGCTTCGCATGGGGGCTTTTCAGGTACTCATGGGTCCCAGAGGATCCGTATTGTATGTTTTCCACAGCCACGTCGGCAGAGGGATTGTTTTCAGTGTGGAGATATTAGCCACAGGGTGAGAGATTGTTCCAGGATTCAGGTATGTGTGTTATAACAGAGTATTCAGGTGAGTATAGGCCGCCCAAGAGAAGGGGACCCGACCCGTTGATGTGTTTCATATAGTAGGCTGGAGGCCGTTGTTCTAGGTATTATCACCTCGATATGCTTTGATGTGTTACAGAGGTGCACCAATTGGGTGTCATTATAGTTCTATTGGTCAGGACGAGTTTCCCTTATTTGTTGTTTCGTTTATGAGTGAGTTTCATGTTTTGCACTCTATTTTTTTTTGTTTGCTCCTGTTGGGAAATTCTATGAGTAGTAGACCGTGTCTATCGTTGTTTTATTCATCCTTGCTAGTGGTGAAACTAGAGGTGAGTCCTTGTTGTTCATTATGGTGAACTTTATATGATTTTCCTAAGTATTTTGTTTACGAGCTGTGATTTGATATTCCATCGAGATACGAGTTCAGTTAGTATTATGACTTTTATCAGCTGAGATGAGTTAATGGATAAATTTCTATTGGTATGATATATTTTCGGTATGTGATTCCGAGTTGATGTTGAGGTCCTCGTGATATTTGTGATTCGATATATTTAGACAGGGCTGAGTATCACGGTGGAAATCTTATCAGGATGGTATCCTTGTGATGTGTTCATATGCTTTATTTCCTCCTTGTTATATTTCTTTTGGTAAGTCAGTATTGATAGAAAGTTGTGCCTATGGGATTTTGCTTGATAGATCCTTTATATGTTTCTATTTTCATATTCAGTCATCTCGTTATGCGTTTCCTTAGCTTAGTTTTCGAGAGGTGTGCCCGGTGGTGGTAGTTATGGCTTGGTGATTCGGGTGTTTAATAATGAAGTCTTCGTGTTCATTGCATCATTATCAGTAGTATGGGGTTTGGAAACATAGTTTTTCCATATGTGGGGCCAATTGCCAATGTTGAGTTGATTTCGGGCAGTTATTGTGATCAAAAGTGCTATTTGAGACTATGTGTGATGAGCTATATTGTGTGGTCGTGCCTTATGGGTGTAGACCTGAGTTGATGTAGCTGGTTGAGGCTAATGCCGAATATTGATTTAGAATCGGGTCTTTTAAGAAATGAGTTGAAGGTGAGAAGGTGAGGTATGAGGCTTATCGGTGGTGATGTGAAGTCTATATTGCACTTGGTTGTCTCATCAGACTTATGTGAGTTGGGATGACGTGGGATCACCCACGAGTATGTGTTAGAAGTGTATGATCAGTGATTGGATGAGTTCAAGGTGAAACATGGCACGTTCGAGGACGAACATTTGTCTTAAGAGAGGGAGAATGTAACGACCCGACCGGTCGTTTTGAGAATTTGAGCTCCATTCGGGGGTGTAAGGTCATAAGCAGCCTCACCTTTTGTATATCGACCTGTGTGCATGGTTAGATTCAGTTACCGGATAATCCAGATTAGAATTGGGAGAAACATTTCAGTTTTAGAAGCTTAAGTGATGAAAGTTGACCGTAGGTTTGACTTTTATGTAAACGGCCTCAGAATGAGTTTTGGTTAATGCCAACAACTTCGTATGATGATTTTGTACTAAGGCGTGCGTCCGGAATTGGTTTTGGAGGTCCATAGAGTGATTTGAGGTAATTTGACGAAAGTTAGAATTTCGGCGTTTCCGGCCGATAGGTGAAATTTTGATATCGGGCCCAAAATGAAATTCCGAGAGTGGCTGTAGGTCCGTTGTGTCATTTGGGATTTGTCTGCAAAATTTCACGTTAATCAGGGTTGAATTGATAGGTTTCGACGCGAGTCTTAATATTTGAAGTTTTAAAAATTCCCAAGTTTGATTTTTGGTTTGATTCGTTGTTTTAGTGTTGTCTAATGTGTTTTGAAACCTCGAGCGAGTGTGTGTTAGGTTATATGACTTGTGTGTGTGGTTGGACGGGGTCCCGGGGACCTCGGATGTGTTTCGGATGGGTGTCGGGTCCATTTTCCTTATTTTTGAACAGCTGAAATTTCCTTCTGGTTTCCTTATATGCGATCACATAGGAGTAGTCGCGATCGCATAGTGTCTATTTGGGCAGCCCAATTTTTCTTAATTGCGATCACATAGTCTACTTCGCGATGTCGCAGCTTGAAGACTTCACTCTACGCGATCGCATGCTCATGTTCGCGATCGCAGAAGTATATTTTCCTCTTCTTCGCGATCGCACAATGCTACTTTAGCAGTGACCATAGATCTCTTCTATGCGATCGCATCAACTCATTCGCGATCGCATAGTACCTTTTTGCCAGCAGAAACTTTCCTCTCCGCGATCGCATCCTTGTGTCCGCGATCACGATTCTTTAATACCTGGGCAGAACATTTTTAAACTCAAAATCGGGGGTTCACCATTTTAAACATATTTTGTCTTCTATAACTCGGTTTTGGGCGATTCTTTGAGTGTTTTTCACACAAATCAAATGGGTAAGTGATCTTCTATTATAATTAATTATATTTCATGAATTAGTTCTTGTTTTTATCATTTAATTTGGGTTTTGGGTTGAGGGAATTGTGGGTTTTGAAAGAAAACTTCTAAGAGGAAATTTCATGATTGGAAAGATCAAATGACATCGGAATTTGATAAATTTTGTATGGGTGAACTCGTATATAAACGGGTAACCAGAATTTGTAAAATTTTGTCGGGTTCCGAGGTGCGGGCCTGGGGGTCGACTTTTGGGTCGATTTTTATAAATTAGTAAAGATTGAAACTTTATTATTCAGAATCATTCCTTATACGTGCTATGTGTGTTTTGAACTTGTTTTAGTTGATTTTGAGCCGTCCGGAGGTCTTTCCGCCCGAGAAGTTCACTTTTGAGTATCCGGTTGTCGTCTTTGAGGTAAGTATGTTGCCTAATCTTGTGCGGGGGAACTACCCCCTAGGATTGAGTCTTCTTTGTTGATTATAGTTTGTGTAAGCGAGGTGACGAGTGCGTACTCGGACTTAGTTGCAAATAGATTTCCCCTTTAGGATTTTAGGTCCTTTTGTTCCCCGCGTATGAATTTGAATCCTTCAATTCTAGCTTCATCTCTTCCTGCTCAAATTAGCAGTTAATTTCTTCGCGTTTCCTTTGCTTCTTATTTTTTCTTAATGGACTTAAATGCAGACTTTGCCTTCCCTATTGTTATGCTATATCTTCCTTCATAAACTACTTATTTGACAAAAACTAGTATGATCTCACCCTATTACTGTTTAACAGTAATTGGAATATCTATACGTTGGCGTCAAGCATGCCCGTGAGTCGTACATGGTGATTTAAATGATTTTCCCTTAAGTGCTACTTGAGTTTATTTGATGACCTTCCATGTTGATGATATTTCTTGGGTGGTGCCTATCTGTTGAGCATTCGTTCAAGCTGAGTTTATTCGGTGAAGTTAATTGTCTAGGTGATATTGGTTATAGCTGCTTCCCTTGCCGGGATGATTTGGTTTCTTTGGTTGTGAACTTGAATATATAGAACCGTTGCTATATTTGCCTTGTTTACCCCTCGTTATGATGTTCTCTTTGTGCTTGGCATTCCTTTCAGTGGCTACTTCTTATGAGTGAGTTTTTACCATTTTTGTGATTCAAGTCTTATTATTGATTTGCTTATCGCACCTTGCATCCTGTCTTTGTTGCTTTTGTGCATGTTGTGGCACTGTATGCTACTTCTGTCGCATTCTGGTTGTTTTCATCAGTGGCTGCATTACATATTTAAATTGGGACTACGGACGGAGATCCAAGAGCTTTCCCCCTGTACTGCATTGCATATTTAAATTGGGACTACGGGCTGAGATCTGGGAGCTTTCCCCCTGTACTACATTACATATTTAAATTGGGACTACGGACTGAGATCCGGGAGCTTTCCCCCTGTACTGCATTGCATATTTAAATTGGGACTACGAACTGAGATCCAGGAGCTTTTCCCCTGTACTGCATCGCATATTTAAATTGGGACTACGGACGAGATTCCGGGATCTTCCCCCCTGTACAACATTGCATGACAAATTCTGAGTTACGGACTGAGTTCCGGTGGTTTTATCATTGAGGAGATTTTGAGCGAAAGGTATATATATATATATATATATACCAGTACAATCTGAAATTCAATATTTAAATTGTTTACTGTTTATGGTAGACAAGAGTTTTACCATTGGTGGTCTATCAAAAGGAAGAAAGGGTTGGGTTTGGGCTTGTTGGGATTCTTCTTCCTCAACTAGGTCTGCCCAGCTTTTTGGATTGGAAATTGAGATGGGTCCTAAACTATATATATATATATATATATATATATATTGAAAAGTATAGCCGAAGGGCAATTATCTCCATGAAAAAGTTATGTCTCAAGGACTTCTAGTCCAAAAGCACATTTGAAAAGTATTTGTCTTGCAGAAAATGATATTTGAAAGAGCAGTATTTGGGAAAATATA
Organism: Nicotiana undulata; assembly: GCA_005239495.1. Classification (NCBI taxonomy): domain Eukaryota; kingdom Viridiplantae; phylum Streptophyta; class Magnoliopsida; order Solanales; family Solanaceae; genus Nicotiana; species Nicotiana undulata. Next base: position 40,923 of record ML292849.1, on the reverse strand, counting down.
TTTGAACACTACGTATTTTGAAGGGAATATCCTTTAAAGATTCCTCTCTATAAAAATATATATAAATATACATTCAGAGAAAGTATGTTTCAAAGAAGAAATTTCTCTATTCCGAAATGATTATATCTTTAAAGATTTCTAAATAAACTCACGACTTAAAGGTTTTCACTCGAAGGTTTGACCAGCTTTATTGAGTTTATTGGCTAAGTCCTGATGTGAATAAATTGATGCAGTGCTGAGTTTCTAGTGCTTTATTGGGTTGTGATTCCCGACATTTGGCTTGCATTCTTTCAATTCTCTTTGTGTATTTCTATTATGCTGTTCGTTGATCGTAATTGCTGACTTTTATTCCGTATTATTCTATCGTACTGTTAATTATATCAGAAAAGCTTTAGATTGATATTATGATTGGTCAATCTTATATTTATGCCTTTTACTTGATAGAACAGTGGTGTCTTGACTAGTCCTCGTCACTACTCCACCGAGGTTAGTCTTGATACTTACTGGGCACCGCTGTGGTGTGCTCATACTACACTTCTGCGCATTTTTGTGTGCAGATCCAGGTATCTATTGTTAGTAGCGGTGCGGGTTCATTGACGAGGAGACTCAAGGTAAACCTGCTGCGTTCGCAGGCTTCGGAGTCACCTTCCTGTTTATTTCAACTGTACTTACTTATTTCTAGACAATTGTATTTCGATTCGGTAGAAAGATTTCGTAGAGCTTATGACTTGTATTTACCGGGTTTTGGGGAAAATGTAAACTCAGTCAAGATTTATATTATTGAGATTGTTAAAGTTATTTTATTATAGTTTTTGTGGTTAAATATTAGGCTTACCTAGTCCCTAAGACTAGGTTCCATCACGGTACCCAACAGAGGGAAATTTGGGTCGTGACATCATTAATCACAGAATCATCAATAACATTAAAAGAGGAGTTTCCGAAGAAATCAGTATCTCATCATAGTTTCTATCAACATCTAACATTTCAATTTATACTCAATATTCACAATATTATCCATCTCAGTTGAACCAGATACTAACCTTCCAACATTTCAGTAACAATAATAATCATAGATGATAAACTTTAAGGCAAAAAAAAAATAACAAGAATTTACTTTCACTCGCATGTTATGACCTGACCACAACGTATAGGTACTCGTCACCTCCCCAATACATTGGATTTAGCAACAACACAAGTAGCAAGTAGTCACACAATACCTATTCCCTCCAGCTAAGGTTAGACACAACACTTACCTTGATTTCGCAGGCCACTCACTCCTCAAGCACATCGTTTCCTCTAGAATTGGCCTCCAACTCACTCGTATCTAATCATAATTGATTTAATATCATTAAATATTGCTAAAGGAACTAACTTTAACGCATGATTATGATTCTCCTATGTTGTCCCATCAAAATACAAAAATCGGTCCCAGGCCTGCTTGGTCTAAACTCGAGGTTCGGATCAAAACCCCTTTACCCATTCTCCCCCGAGCCCGGATATACAATTAGTTTTAGAATCCGACCTCAATTCAAGGTCTAAATTATGAAAATTCAAAATTCCTAAGTTCTACCCAAAAATCCCAAATTTTACCATGAAAATTTTAGATTCTAGGTGGAATTCTTGTAAAAAGTTGTAAAGGATTGAAAGAAAATAGTTAGGAATCACTTACCTATGATTTGGAGAAGTTTGAGTCTTTGAAAAATCACCTATGGAGGTTTAGGGTTTTAGAGTATTGAAAAATGGGTGAAAATCCCTTCTAAAATCCAACTTAACAGTCTGCGGATGTCGCAATTGCGACTGAAGCTTCGCATTTGTGAAGCTCGAAATTGCGAGAAGGGCAACGCAAATGCGAACCTTCGCAATTTTTGCAGCCTTCGCATTTGCCACATAAGTGTCGCATTTGCGACTTGCGGTCTTCCTGGCAATATTCGCAATTGCGAAGAGAAATCTCGCATTTGCGAGAATCACACTGGCCCAGGCCCTTTGAAAATGCGATAAAATTCTCGCATTTCCTATGGCTGCCAGCCTCGCAATTGTGATGCCTATTGCGAGATCAGAGGCCGGTGTAAGACACCAGATACACCATCTATGATTTCTAAGTTCTAAACACTCTGTAGCCTATCCAAAACACACCCGAGCCCTCGGGGCTCCAAACCAAACATGCACGCAAGTCTAAAAATATTATACAGACTTGCTCGTGCGATCAAATCACTAAATAACATCTAAAACTACGAATTCAACCTGAAAACTCATGATTTTCTCAACAACACTTCAATTTCATTATTTTCTCAATCGCACGTCCGAATCACGTCAAATAAACTCCGATTCTCACCAGATTTCACAAATATGACTTAAATATCACAACAAACTTGTACCGGGCACTGGAACCAAAATACGATCCCGATACCAACGAGTTCAAACATAAATTGATTTCTTTATTTTCTTTAAAATCCAGCATAACAAATTTCTTCAAAAATTTATTTCTAAAGCTAGTGACCTCGGAATTCAATTTCGGGCATACGTCCAAGTCCCATATTTTACTGTGAACCTCCCAGGACCGTCGAAACACAGGTCCGGGTCCGTTTACTCAAAATGTTTGACAAAAGTCAACTAAAATAAAAATTTAACTCTAAAAATTATTATTTCTCATATTTTCACATAAAAGCTTTCTGGTTTCACGCCCGGACTGCGCACGAAAAATCGAGGTGAATAAAACTAATCTTTTAAGGCTAATGAGCTTGGAATGGAGCCTTAATTCATAAGATGACCCTTTGGGTCATCACATGGTAGACTTGGGACTTCACTACGTGATACTTGAAATATATGAAGTCATCCTGGTGGCTTAGTTAATTGAAAATATAATTAAATTTGAGTTGGAAATATATGCACAAATATAAGGCCAAGCCTTATTGCCCTGAGTTGTTGGCAAGTTATTTGAGAACGGTAAAGGTTATACTCATCTCGTGTTCATATACTGTATCGTAAGCTCGCGCCTCGTAATTCAATAATTCTTTTCCTTTCCTGTGGAGCAGACCGAACACCTTGGCAGGATTATGTACCACACTCTAATGAGAGTGAGATGTTTGCCTATGAAGTATAATAGATGCATCTATGGTTCGTGCCACTCGACCCTTGGCAGTGTACATGATATTATGGTATCGGGACGATCGCCTTGGCAGTATCGTACTCTTTCTGAGATCTGGTTGTACTACCTTGGCATAATCGTGCATTATATTTCTAGCAATCTGAATATTCGCGATATTTTTGTTCACTGATGCCTTGAATTTCATATGGTATTTCTTATCCATTTGTTATTGACACATGATATTTCTGAGTTATTGAGATAGAATACTAGATTAAGAAATTGATATCGGTAGAAAGAAATTTTGGAAGATTGTGTTAATTACAGTTTCACATCGCTACTTACTTCTTATCGGTTTATGATTTACCACGTTAATTTATTGGACCACTACTAAGTGTCGATGTTGACCCCTCGTCACTACTTCTCCGGGGTTAGGCTAGATACTTACTGGGTACGCATTGATTTACATACTCATGGTGCACTTTTGCACTACATGTGCAGGATCTGACAAGTTCATTTGATGATCAGCTTGGCGCGTAGGCATATCTATTGAGGAGATTTTATGTGAGTTGCATTCCAGGATACACATCGCAGTCCACATATTCTCTATCATACTATTTATTTTATCTTGTCTCGTTTATATTCTAGACAAATGTTGTATTATTATTGTACTCATTAGTAAATGCTCAAGCACTTGTGATACCGAGTTTTGAGATATACATACTCATTGATTTACATACTCATGGTGCACTTCTGCACTACATGTGCAGGATTTGACAAGTTCATTTGATGATAAGCTTGGCGCGTAGGCATATCTATTGAGGAGACTTTATGTGAGCTGCATTCCAGGTTACACATCGCAGTCCACATATTCTCTATCATACTATTTATTTTATCCTGTCTCGTTTATATTCTAGACAAATGTTGTATTATTATTGTACTCATTAGTAAATGCTCAAGCACTTGTGATACCGAGTTTTGAGATATACCAGTTGATGCTTGATAAATGGGGATTTTGACTACTTATTTGCGCCTTTTGACTTCGTTTTAGTTCCAAAATGCATACATGTATTCCCCAAACCTGATGAAATATGCTTAGTTGTAGGAGTATTGGAAAATGAGACAAAATGATGAAATTCAACTCAAGAAGGAGTGCTTTTGAACAAGGACAAAACTCAAGCAAAAAGGCTAAAGTGCGGACCGCATAATTCTGTCTGCGGCCGCAGATCATGAAGTTTTTTTTACAAACCTATATTGCAAAATGCAGAACGCACAATAATTGTGAGGCCGTAGAAGACAAAGATCAGAGAGTTCCACATCTAAGCCAAACAAGACCGCACAATTGTTGTGTGGCCGCAGAAGTCAAATGTGTGGCCGCACTCATAATTGTGCGGTCCGCAGAACTCAAGAAGTGAGGCCGCAATTCAGAATTGTGCAGTCGTAGAAACCAATCCTATAAAGAGTTGCAGCAAAGTTTGGACAGAACACAGAGTTGTGCGGCCACAGAACCTCTGAAAAGGCAAATTTTGTCCAAAAATTTCAGTTGTATATAAATAGTCTTTTTTTGACGAAATTAGGTTATGTTTTGAATACCTAAAATTTTATAACCGTTTTTCTTTACTGTTTTAGGAAACTTTAACATATCTTGTTGATATTACATTGGATTATCATCTCTTTATCATTAAATATGAGTTTAATCATCTTTTCTTCTTTATTTTCTTCATCACCCAGTATGAGTAGCTAAATTTCTAGCTAGGGTTGTGACCCAACCCTAGAGTGGGTACCTAATGGGTGTTTGATTTAGTGTTTTTTTTATGGTTGGTTGTGTTATAATTAGCCCAATTCTTGCTATAATTTTAGAATTAATGGTTGCAAACATTGATTCAAGACTATTTGACTTAGTCTCTTCTTGAGAAAGAGAGACTAAGTCTAGGAAAACTTGGAAAACAAGGAATTCGGATGAACTCAAGAGATTGATAGTCCCAATAAAAGGGTTGAACCTTAAGATAGTAAAACCCGACTTGAGCATCTATCAATTGTTTTATGCATTACCCACTGGGACTTAAGAAAGCCATAATGGGCAAAACCACTCTCTTATCGAGAGGTATTGAGTGGGTAATTATGCGTTGATTGCTATAATACACCCCGACCTACGAAACCCGCTCTAAAGCCCACAACCCGTTAGGAAAACACCTAGGATGAAGCCATAACCCTATATCTTTTACATACTTGAAAACAACAACAAAAATATCATTCCTTAGTTTCATATTTTACATTTGCAAACCGTAGCATAAATTAGAAGTAGACTCAAAACAAATATTGTGAAAGTGCATCTTAGACACTTTACGTGTTTAGTCTGAATATATACCTAATCCCATCTACGCTCTCTGTGGATTCGATCCCGACGCCCAGTTGGGTAATTATTACTGCAATTGACCACTTCATAACCCCAATCTGAAGTGTGATTGCTGCAAGATCAAATTTTTGCGCAGTTGCCGGGGAACTAAAAACGGATTTAGCTATATATTTGGTTTTGTGTGTGACTTGTCTTCCTTTACTTCCTTGTTAATAATATTTTTGGTGAAACAATTATAGGTACAAAAAAGGCTCTCAACAACAGTGATCCTCTCGGAAACTCGCCATTGGGGGATGATGAGGAGGATGACCAAGTTGAAGAGGTTACTCTTGAACCTCAAATAAATAGACGAGGCCGTCCGCCTCAAGAAAATGTTATTGTTCCTCCCAAACCTCCACCAAGAGCGGATCCACATCGGGTGTTGCCAAACAAAGGATATGCAAGTGCCCTAGTCTCGCCCTGCATTAGGGCGGGAAACTTCCAAATCACTAATGTTCTTCTCACATTGCTAGAGCAATGGGGTTTCTTCACCGGGGCTCCGAGTCAAAATGCAATCAAACACTTGAAGGGGTTTGTGGACACTTGGATTGGTTAGAAAGATTGCCAAACCATACTATCCGTACATGGAATGAATTGGCAGATAAATACATTGCCAGGTTCTTTTCTCCCGGTCATATGGCTACTCATAGAGATGAGATTCTAGCATTCAAGCAAGAACCCAATAAGTCTTTGCATGAGATATGGTAGAGGTACCGTACTATGGTGAAAGTGTGCTCAAACAATGATATGACGAAGGCTATGACTCAACAAACATTCAATAGGGGGATCAATACTACCAATTAATGTGTGGTCAGCCAACTTACCAGTGGAAATTTCATAACAACACAATATGTCGAAGCTTGTGAGATCTAAGATGAAATTGCGGATACTTCATCGGCATGGCAAAGTAGAGAAAATGTTCCTCAAGGTGATCCAAATGTAAATCACCTACATAAAGAATTGCATGATCATGGGCAAGCAATTGTCGAGTTGACCACCACAATGAATCAATTATCCAAAGATCAACTTCAATAATTTCAAGTTCCTAAGCAAGTGAATGCAATGAAAGGTGTAAATATGATGGTGAACAAGCGAAGGCAAAAGGGTCAACAAGTGCAAAACCGTGCAGAACACTATGTGCAAGAAGATAGTGGGTTTGACCAAGATGAATCCTACAATGAACAAGAGGAGGAAGTGCAATATGTGAACATCTTCCAAGGGCAAAAAAACAACTCTTAAAGCCTGAATCAACAACAATGGCTATCTCAAGGTAATCAAGGGAATTGAAACTCAACCAACTAAGGCAATTTGAGTGGTGGTAACAACCAAGTCAATTGGAGTGGTGGTAACAACCAAGGTAATTGTAACAATCAAAACAATCAAGGTAACTGAAATGGTCAAAACAACCAACAAAATTGGAGTAGCAATAATCAAGGATATTGGGGAGGCAAAAACAAAGGGGGTTGGAACAATAACCAAGGGAATCGGGGGTCAGGATTTATAAGGCCCCCGATGTATCAACAACCGAAAAATCCTCGTCCTTATCCTTCCCATAGTTCTAGCTCTTCCAACAATGAGATGGGGCGAATTAAGAACATTTTGAAACAAATGATGGAGAAGAATGCCGACTCCGATTCTGAAATCGCCTCTCACAATACTTCAATTCACAATATGGAAGTTCAATTGGGGTAAATCTCACAAGCTTTGAACACTCGTCCTAAGGGGGAACTACCAAGTGACATGGTCGTGAAACCGAAGGGTGGGAACAACATGGGACATGCCATGGTCATGAATATAATGAGTGGATAAGGTGGGGATGCGACCACTCATGTCAAATAAGAATTATGGATTATGAACAAGTGATTAAAGAAGATGAGATTCCAAACAATTTGGTGCAAGCAACTGACGAATTGAGAATTGATATTGATGAAAATATGGAGGAGACTCAAGAAGAAGTGAACCCGTCTAGAGAACACATTACTAGCATACCGGAACCGGTAGTGCCGAAGGCTACGACACCAAGGACAATGCCTCCTCCTCCATACTCTCAAAGGTTTGACAAGAAAAATGGCGAGAATAAATTCAAAAATTTAATTGACATGATGAAGAGCTTATCTGTTAATGTTCCATCGGTTGAGGCTTTGGAGAAAATGCCCGGATATGCAAAGTTCATGAAGGATTTGGTGACAAAGAAGAGGTCGATGAATTGTGAGAACTATAAAGATGACACATCAAGTGAGTGCAATTGTGCACTAAGTGGCTCTTAAATTGGAAGATCCCGGCTCTTTCACGATCCCTTGTACTATTGGAAGCGCCGACTTTGAAAAAGCTCTTTGTGCGAGTATCAACTTGATGCCCTACTCGGTTTTCAAAACGTTGGGGATTGGGAAACCAAGACCCACTTCCATGAGTATACAAATGGTGGATCATACTATGAAGATACCATTGGGTATTATTGATGACGTGTTTGTTCGAGTTGATAAGTTCATCCTCCCGGCGGACTTTGTGATTCTTGATTGTGAAGTAGACTATGAGGTGCCTATTATTCTAGGGAGACCTTTCCTTGCTATGGGGAAGGATATTGTTGGTGTGGAAGCCAGTGAGCTCACCTTTAGGGTGAGTGGAGAAAAGGGGGTTTTCCATTTGCGCAAATCTATGAGGCAACCAAATAGTAGTGAAGTTTGTTCGTTTGTGGACTTGGTGACTCGTGTGATTATTGACGATGCTAGTGCCACAATGAATATAGATGATAATTTGGAGGCCGTTTTGCTTAATATTGATGAAGATGATGAGAAGGATGGCTATGTAGAGTGTGTGAATGCATTTCAAGAAATGGGGTCTTACACTTATGAACCCCGCAAATTGTCATTGGATCTTGTAAACCGAAAGACTCCTCAAATAAAGACCTCAATCGAGGAGTCTCCAACGTTGGAGTTAAAGCCATTGCCTCCACATCTCATGTATGAATTTCTTAGCCCTTGTTCCACTTTACGGGTTATTATTTCCTCTTGTTTGACTAACGTGTAGTAGACTTTACTTTGGCGGTGCTAGAAAGAGGAAGAAAGCTATCAGATGGATATTGCGGATATTCGGGGTGTAAGCCCTGCCATTTCCATGCAGAAGATTATTTTGGAGGAGGATACCAAACCCTCCGTTGAACATCAAAGAAAACTAAGTGAAGCAATGCAAGAGGTGGCCAAGAAGGATATCATGATGTGGTTGGATGCTGGGGTTGTTTACCCTATTTCCAATAGCTCGTGGACCTCTGCGGTGCAGTGTGTCCTAAAGAAAGGGGGCATGACTATGGTCACCAATGACAAGAATGAGTTTATTCCTACAAGAACGGTGACCGGGGGGAGAGTGTGTATGGACTATCTCAAGCTCAATAATGTCACAAGGAAAGATTATTTCCCACTTCCCTTCCTTGATCAAATACTTGATAGGTTGGCCGGCCGTGCTTTCTATTGTTTCCTTGATGGATATTCCGGCTACAATAAAAATTTTATTGCTCTAGAGGACCAAGAGAAGACTAGTTTCACATGTCCCTATGGTACTTTTGCATTCTCACGAATTCCATTTAGATTGTGCAATGCACAGACAACTTTTCAACGATGTATTATGGCTATATTCACCGACATGGTGGCATATTTTCTTGAGGTCTTCATGGATGACTTTTCCGTGGTTGAGAATTCCTTTGATAATTACTTGAAAATTTTGGATAAGGTCTTGGCAAGATATGAGGAGACAAACTTGGTACTGAATTGGGAGGAATGTCACTTCATGGTCGAGGAAGGCATTGTCCTAGGCCACAAAATTTCAGAGAATGGTATTGAGGTCGACAAGGCCAAAATAGAGGTGATATCTAAACTACCGCCCCCTACATCCGTGAAGGGAGTGAGGAGCTTCTTGGATCATGCGAGGTTCTATCCTCGTTTCATCAAGGAGTTTTCTAAAGTGGTGAACCCCTTGTGTAATCTTTTGGAGAAGGATGCCAAATTACATTTCAACAAGGATTGCACTAAGGCATTCGAATTGCTCAAGTTCACCTACTGTTGCACCTATTATCACGGCACCACATTGGAGCTTGCCTTTGGAGCACATGTGTGACGTAAGTAATGTGGCAGTCAGAGCAGATTTGAGGCAACATATCAACAAAATCTTTTATACAGTCTACTATGCTAGCAAAACCATGAACGATGCCCAAGTAAATTACACGGTGACCGAAAAATAGCTACTTGCTATTGTATTCGCTATGGAGAAGTCCTTCCCATACTTGATGGGTACAATGGTGATTGCCCATACCGATCATGCAGCGCTTCGGTACATTATGAGCAAAAAGGATTAAGAAACAAGGTTAATGCGGTGGATGCTTTTATTGAAATAGTTTGATCTAGAAATCGAAGACCGCAAAGGCGGTGAAAACCAAGTGGCGAACCACTTGTCTCACTTGGAGGAGGAGAGAGGCCACATGATGGCCTTGAGATTAATGATTCCCTCCCCGACGAGCAACTACTAGCTATTTCAATGACCGAGATTCCATGGTTTGCCCCCGGCAAAAGGGACATCAGGAAAGAGGCAGATAGAGAGTCGCACAATCACTACACAAAGATATAGAAAGAAACACAATGGAAGTTCCACAATTCTCACTTCATCACAATCACAATCACAATTCCACCCTTATCCCTTCTCAACATTCCACCCTTATTTCTTCTGTTGCAGTGCGCAACTTGATCCCACCTGACAATCACAATCATTTCTTATGTTTTTGTTGCGGCGTGCAACCCGATCCCGCCGTACAATCACATCTCACCCTTATAACTTCTCACATATCACCCTTACCCCTCCTGTTGCGGCGCGCATCCCGATCCCACCAGACAATCATATCTCATATCAACAATGACAGTTCATAATTCAATCACAGAAAATTTCAGCAATAGGAATATAGCTTCTTTACAACCCACAATAGGTATAAAAAACAATCGGTCCACAATAAACCTTACCAAACAATGAATCATATACGATATTGCCACAACCGTTTAGTTCAATTACATCACACCACAACTCCTTTTCGTTACTTGTTACACAACCTTTAGCATATACATTCATACTCTTGGAGTCATTAACCTACTAGCATCATTTCACATAACATGGTAGTGTGGTGATCAACTAAAGACAGACAAGGAATACACTTCACGCTTCAACACAATTTGAACAACCATTTGCACATATTCACACCAATACACGTACCGTATGCTCGGACACCACCAAGCAATTTTACAAAGACTAAAGTTAGCCATACATACTTGGAGTCGAGTTTTCCCTTTTTAATTTCTATCACAATTCAGCGGATCGTGGGGCACCGTCAATCTATTCCACAATATGACCTATTTCACTTAGGATTAGGAACCTTGAATTCAATTAAGCATTTCATCAAACACTATGCGATCCCTTAGGTTACTAACCCCCCTTTTGTGCATAATTACCCAAGTTCGTTTCCCCCATTACTAGGTTACAAAGTTACATTCACATGCATGCAAGGTTTCATCTTTCATTTTTCAAAACCAACCCATGAGTGCTTTATTCCCATACAAAATCTGAGAAATTGGGAGAATTAGAGTGAAGGCTTACCTTTTAGCGAAGAAGATGACTGATTACTCGATAATATCCAGGCGTGAGTGATTTTGGAAAATCAATTTGAGTGATGTTGGAACCTTCTCTCTCAAGAACTCTCATTTTCTTCTCTCTATCTTGTTTAGAATCCAGTTAAAATGAAAGGGTGTAGGGGTTAAATGAAGCTGGGGTCGAGTATAAAAATTTGGAAAATTAAAAGCTTGTGTCAGATATGCGGTTAGGAATGCGATCGCATTCCTGACATGCGGTCCGCAGAGCTGCCCGCAGAATGGGCCCAGGTGGGCCAGAATTTGGAAACAATCTGCCCAGGTATGTGACCACTATGCGGTCCGCATACTCGTTATGTGATCGCATAGTGCAGTGCATAACACCCCTCCCTAAAAATCAAAGGCAATAATGCAACAGCTATAAGGTCCGCAGAACCGAAAAGCAGTCGCAGATTGGACCGCATAGTTCTCCTTCAGTTGGGCAGTGATCTGCCCGTGTATGCGACCACTATGCGGTCCGCATACACGTTGTGCGATCTCATAGTGCGTCGCATAACACCCAATTTCTGGAACATTTAATTCTTTAACTCCCGGGGTATTGTTTGTTCAAGTTAGGTCCGTTTTAGGAATTTCCACAGTAAAAACAACTCGGGGACTCGTTCGGGCATTATTTAAAGCAAGAAAGTTTACGGGTCTTTACAGTGTCAAAGTGGGTTGGAGTGGTATCTCTACCCAACAACGAAGCACGAAGTGTAGTGGCATTTTTGAAAAAGAACATCTTTACAAGATTTGGTACTCCAAGGGCCATTATAAGCGATGGGGGATCGCGTATTTGCAACAAAGCTTTTGATACCTTACTCACCAAGTATGGTGTCACTCACAAAGTATTGACCCCCTATCACCCTCAAGCAAGCGGACAAGTGGAAGTCTTCAACCAGGAGATCAAGAGTACTTTGTCAAAGACAGTGAATGCCAACGTGACGAATTGGTCAAAAAAACTTGATGATGCTCTATGTGCTTATGGGATGTGTCACAAGAAACCGATTGAGATGTCTCCATACAGGTTGGTGTTCGAGAAAGCGTGTCACCTTCTGGTGGAACTTGAGCACAAGGATATGTGGGCATTGAATAATCTTAATCTTGAGTGGGATGTCGCCGTCAACATAAGGGTGGAATAATTGAATGAACTTGATTAATTCCAGTACCATTTATATACAAGTTCTTCCTCATACAAGGAGAAGATGAAGTACCTCCATGAAAAGTACATTAAGAAGAAGGAGTACAAAGAAGGTGATCTTGTGTTGTTTGAATTCTCTATTACAGATGTTTCCGGGCAAGTTGAAGCCTATTTAGAGTCGTCTGTTTGAGGTTGTGCATGTGACACAATTTTGTGCATTAGACTTGAAGTATAAAGCTATTATGTGTTTAGAGTTAAAGCAGGAGCTTCTTTTGAGGCAACCCATGTTTCTTTTTATTCTTCTTTTTATTCTTTTTAGATAGGTTTTGTTTTGTTCTAACTAGTTTTGAAGTGAATTGCAGTAATGAGTGTGCTTTGCAGGAAATGTGCTCGAAAAAATGGCTAAGTGTTGAAAGCATGCGGACCGCACATTTATTGTGCGGCCCACACGATCTTGCATGCTACAGCAGAAAGGAGTCTACGACTGCACAACTGGAGACCCAAAAATGTAAACTCTCTGAAGTTTGCAATTGTAGAGAAATGACCAATCTGTGACATAAATTGAAATCGTATGGTCTGCACAAATATCTGTGGCCGCACCTAATTTTGTGTGGACCGAAGATCTTTAGAGGGAGTGCGGACCGCATATAAAATTGTGCGGCCGCACTCAAGTGTTCATTTTGACCGAAGTTAGTCAACCTATAATAGGCCATCCTTTCACTGTTCCAAACTTTAAGCACTTTGAACTCTTGACACCAAAGCAAGCAAATTGCATAAAAATTGTTTTAAACATCACACTCACTTCAACATCCTAGATTCTCCCTTGCATCCTTCATCACTGGTATGTTCAATTCATGTTTATATTCTTCAAAATTTTCTTAGTTTTTGTCATTAATTAGTATAGTTATTTTTAGGCCTAAATGTCATATTATTCATCATGTTTGCTTAACATTATGTGGGTAATATCATATGTACTCATTGGGGGTTGGGCCAATCATGTATTATGTCTAATTTGCCAATACCATGTCTAAATTGTACATAAAATTGAAATATCTAAGTTCAGTGTCGTCTAATGTTTAATTGTGCGGTCCGCAGATCCTTAGTTAGGGAAAATATTTGTGCATTCAATGTGCGGACCACACTCAAAATTGTGAGGTCTACAGAAAATGATCTGCGGGCGCAGAAAATTTTGTGCGACCGCAAATTTGAACTTTTGAGAACTGGTACTATTGGACCTGGAATTGTGCGGCCGCATTCACAACTGTGCGACTGCACTTCAAAATTATGCGGCCCGCACAGGGAATTCTGTAGCCGCACTCCGAATTATGCGGACCGCACTTTCACCTTTGCATACTTTTTTGTATGCAACTTTTTACAGTCTATTTCTGAACTTTATCTGACTCATGTTGCTTTGTATTCAAGGCAATGGTTCTATCAAGAGGTCGTGGTTATAAATCTAAAGGAAGGGGTGAACGCTCCCAAGGCCGAGGCAGGGATACTCAACCACTTGCAATGCATAAGGAAATATCAAAGAAGCCAACTACCACAGGGAGAGGCAAGGCCACAGAGCCTACTGAATCAAGTTCTTATGTCCCGTCTACGAAAGCTTCTGTGGGCCACTCTGTAAAGGCACAACCTGAGGCCCAATCTTAACCACTACATTTCCTGCGGCCGCGGTTGAATTTCATCGGACCACACAATTTCAAGTGTTGTCCGCACAATCATACTACACCAAATTCCCTAGCCTACTGATCTGCGGACCGCACAATTCCTCGTGCGGCCACACAATTCAAAAATTAGTCGGGCAGAGTTCTAGGGTTTCTACTTTTAGGCACAATTTGAACATGGTAGTAGAAATAAACTATATCAACCAAATACCCTCCCCCATATAGCAACTAGGAGTTTTCCCAACACAAGTTATAGCCCACATGGTTATGCACTTGACAAATGGTCTAACAATAACTTAACAAATTATAAACCAAATTAAGAAAATTGAAAAAGTTCTAAAGATGAATTGAACATACCGGTGATGAAGTGGTTTTAAGGAATTATCAAATATGATGAATTAAGTGGAAGATGAGTGAATCAGTTGAGTGCACTATTTTTGCCTTTGTGTTAATTTCTCAGAGTTCGTAAAGTGTTAGCAGTACAAGGATACCTACTATTTATACTTAACGGGATGGAAAAAGTTTCAAAAGATGAGTGCGGCCTCAGAATTCCTTATGCGGTCTGCACTCTTTTACCTGTTATACATTTACCCTTTGATGATTTTGTGGTCCGCACAATTACATGTGCGACCGCAAAGTTTGGTGCGGACCGCACATTTCCTTGTGCCGCCGCACATTGGCCATTTCTCTAACAGGTAAACTTCAGTGAGTGTGCAATTTCTTCTTTCAAATTGTGCGGTCCGTATAAGAATTGTGTGGCCGCAGATCCATTCTGTTGTGGCATTCCAAATTGTGCGGTCCGCAAAATAAATGTGCGGTCTGCACTTTTTCCATACTTAGCCAATTTTTCTGAGCAAAGTTCCTGTAAAGCATATACATTCATGCAACTCTTTTCAAATCCAGTTAGCACACAATAAGACCTATCTAAAAAGGGAAGAAAAAGAAAAAGAAACATGGGTTGCCTCCAAAGAAGCGCCTGATTTAACGTTGAGGCACGATACTGATTACCATCACTTTAAATGAATCACTACCATTACATGGCCATCATCAGCTTGTGCCAAACAATTTCTTCACCTGTTGACCATTGACTCAGAATACCTCACCACTTTTGTTTTTCAAGTCCAATGCACCAAAGGGTGTCACACCCATAATTTCAAAGGGACCACTCCATTTAGATTTCAGCTTTCGGGGAAACAACCTCAATCGTGAGTTGAACAACAACACAAGATCGTCCACCTTGAATTCCTTGTTTCAGATGTATTTGACATGAATTTACTTCATTCTTTATTTCTACAAGGACGAACTTGAATATGCATGGTGCCGAAATTCATCTAGTTCATTCAAATGTGCATCCTGCAATGTGGCAGGTGCATTCCAATCAAGATTTAACTTCATCAAAGACCACATGGACTTGTGCTCAAGTTCCACCGGAAGATGAAAATCTTTGACAAACACCAACTAGTATGGAGACATCCCGATAAGAGTTTTGAAAGTTGTTCGATAAGCCCATAATGCTTCATCAATCTTCTTTGATCAATATGTCCGGTTAACATTCGCTGACTTGGATAAAATACTCTTGATTTCCTAGTTGGAGACTTTCACTTGTCCGCATGCTTGAGGGTGATAGCGAGTCGTGACTTTTTGAGTGACACAAAAGCTTTATAAGCAACCCCTCATCGCTTATGATAGCCCACAGAGTACCAAACCTTGTAAATATGTTCTTTTTAAAAATTCCACGACACTTCTTGCTTTGTTGTTGGGTAGAGCAACGACCTCAACCCATTTTGACACACAATCCACCGCTACCAAAATGTAGGTGTTCCCACAAGATCTTACATATGGTCCCATGAAGTTAATACCCCACACATCAAAAATATCAATTTTCAAGATGGTGGTGAGGGGAATTTCATTTTTCTTTGAGATTCCACCGGCCCTTTGACATTCATCACAATTCTTGACTAGATCACTTGCATCCTTGTGAAGAGTAGGCCAACAGAGCCACTTGCATCCTTGTCCGTTGTTCTTGATCCACCATGGTGACCACCATATGGTGAATAATGACAGGCCCCAAGAATTTCATCTTGTTCCTCCTCCGGCACACTTCTTCTAATACGCCATCAGTACTAATCCGGAAGTGGTACGGTTCTTACCAATTATAGTCTTCCCAATCCCGTTTGAGATTCTTCCTTTGGTTTGAAGAGAAACTCATCCGGGACAATACCACTCAAAAGATAATTTACTAGATCAGTGAACCATGGCATCTCAGTCATTGAAATGGCTAGGAGTTGCTCATCGGGAAAGGAGTCATTGATTTCAACCTCCTCCAAACAAGACAAGTGGTCCGCCACTTGGTTTTCACTTCCTTTGCGGTATTGGATGTCTATATCGAACTCGTTAAATAAAAGCACCCATCTCATCAACCAAGCCTTTGAATCTTTCTTGCTCATAAGATACCAAAGTATCGTATGATATGTGTTGACAATCACCTTTGTACCCATCAAGTACGGGCAAAACCTCTCCATAGCAATAACAATAGCAATGAGCTCTTTTCAACCACTTTGTATTTGACTTGGGCATAATTCATGATCTTACTAGCATAGTAGACCGAATGAAATATCTTGTTGATACATTTCCTCAAAACTGCTCCAACCGCCACATCACTAGCATCACACATGAGCTTAAAAGGCAAGCTCCAATTCGGGGCAATGATAATAAGATTACTTGTCAACTTGAACTTGAGCAATTGAAATGATCTCATGCAATCATTATTGAAGTGGAATTTAGCATCTTTCTCCAAAAACTTACACAAGCGGTTTACCTCTTTGGAAAAATCCTTGATGAAACGCCGGTAAAATCCTGCATGACCCAAGAACCTCCTCACTCCCTTCACGGATGTTAGAGGTGGAAGTTTAGAAATCACCTCTCTTTTTGCCTTGTCGAACTCAATCCCCTTCTTTGAAATCTTGTGGACAAGGACAATACCCTCCTCGACCATGAAATGACATTTTTCCCAATTCAATACCAAGTTTGTTTCTTCACACCTTGCCAATACCTTATCCAAATTTGTCGAGCAATCATCAAAGGAATCCCTGAATACCCGAAATTCACCCATGAATACTTCAAGATAGTCTTCTACTATACCCATGAAGATCACCATCATACACCGCTGGAAATTTGTCGGTGTATTGAATAAGCCGAATGACATCCGCTTGAATGTGAAATTGCCATAGGGACAAGTGAAAGTTGTTTTCTCTTGATTTTCCGAGGCAATAAGGATTTGATTGTAGCCCCAATACCCATCTAGAAAGAAATAGAACGCCCGGCCGGCCAATCGATCAAGCATTTGGTCAAGAAAGGGAAGATAGAAATGGTCTTTCCATGTAACTTTGTTTAGCTTCCGATAGTCCATGCATAGTGGCCATCCAGTCACCGCTCTTGTTGGAATCAAATCATTTTTATCAATGGTGACAAGAGTATAACCCCCTTCTTGGGAACACAATGTAGCGATGAAGTCCACAAACTATCAAAAATGGGGTAGACAACCCCGGCATCCAACCACGTTATGATCTCCTTTTTGAGCACCTCTTGCATTGCTTCATTTAGTCTTCTTTGATTTTCACTGGAGGGTTTGGCATCCTCCTCCAAATTAATCTTGTGCATGGAAAATGCGAGGCTCATGCCCTTGAATATCCGCCAATGTCTATCCAATAGCTTTCTTCCTCTTTTGTAGCACCGCCAATGTAGAGTCTACATGCACGTTAGTCAATCAAGAGGAAAGAATAATCGGTAAAGTAGAAAAAACGCTAAGAAGTTCATACTTGGGATGCGGAGGCAATGGCTTCAACTCCAAAATGGGAGGCTCCTCGATTGAAGGCTTTGTTGGAGAAGTCTTCCATTTTTCAAGACCCAACGACAAATTGCGGGGTTCATAAGTGCACAACCCCATTTATTGAAATGAGTTCACACATTACACGAAGCCATCCAACTCATCATCATCAAGGTTAAGAAAGACGGCCTCCAATGTATCATCAACTTTCATCATGGCACTAGTATCATCAATAATCACATTGGTCACCAAGTCCACAAATGAACATACTTCATTGCTATTCAGTGTCCTCATAGATTTGCACAAATGGAACACCACCTTTTCATCACCCATCAGGAAAGTGAGTTCACCGGTTTCCACATCAATGAAAGAATTCCCGTTGCAAGGAATGGTCTACCAAAAAAAATAGACAAATTCGCCGGGAATGAACTTGTCGATTCAAACCAATACATCTTCAATCACCCCCAGCGGTCTCTTCATTGTACGGTCGGCCATTTGTAATCTCATAGATGTGGGTCAAGTTATCTAATTCCCAATTTCTTGAAAGACGAGTAGGGAATCAAGTTGATACTCACCCCAAGATCACAAAGAGCCTTTGCGAATTCGGCACTTCCAATGGTACAAATAATAGTAAAAGCATCGGGATCTTCCAACTTTGGAGCCATCGCATGCACTATTGCACTCACTTGGTGAGGGACTTTGATAGTTTCAAAATTCATCGATATCTTCTTTGTCACCAAGTCTTTCATAAACATAGCATATCCGGGCATTTTCTCCAAAGCTTTAACCAAAGGCACATTTATAGAGAGACTTTTCATCATACCAAGGAACTTCTTGAATTGATTTTTGCCATTTTTCTTAGCAAGACTTTGAGGATAGGGAGGAGATGACTTAGGCAATGGTGCCTTAGCTCTTTGACCTACCGGTTCCGGTATGTCAATCACATGATCCCTAGACAAGTTCACATCCTCTTGAGCCTGTTCCACTATGTCATCAATATCAATATGCACTTCATCATTTTCTTGAACAACATTGTTCGGGATTTCCTCTCCTTCTACCACTTGCTCATCATCCACAAGTTGCCTTTGACTTGAGGTAGGTGCATTACCACCTTTTATACTTCTTGTAGTAATGGCCATGGCATGTCCCATAGTTTTCCCACCCTTTGGGTTCACCACCGTATCACTTGGTAGTGCCCTCTTAGGACACGAATTTAAACCTTGAGAGATTTGACCCATTTGCACTTCTATGTTATGGATAGATGTATTGTGTGAATCAAGTTGGGAATCGAAATCTGCATTCTTCTCCATCATTTGCATGAACATGTTTTCAATGCGACCTATTTCATTGTTGGAAGAACTAGGACCATGAGAGGGATAAGGAGGCAGGTCGCTGGATTGTTAGTATATCGGGGGACTTTGAAAACCTGACCCCTGATTTCCTTGATTGGTATTCCACCCTCCTTGGTTGTTTCCTCCCCAATTGACTTGATTGTTATTAATTTGCCAATTCCTTTGTTGTATCGTCCATTCCAATTGTCTTGATTGTTTCCACCATTCCAATTACCTTGGTTGCTAGAATTCAAATCGCCTTGATTGTTTTAAGGTCTTGTTGTTGACTAGGGCCTTGATAGTTGTTTCTTTGCCCTTGAAAGTTGTTCACGTATTGGACCTCTTCATCTTGATCATTGTAAGAATCTCCTTGATCATACCCACTATCATCGTGCACAAAATTGTTCACTCTTTGTTGCACTTGTGGACTTCTTGTTCTTATCTTGTTTTCCAGCATATTGACTCCCTCCACAGACTTGACTTGCCTTGGGTTTTGCATTTGTTGAAGTTGACCCTTTGCCAATTGGTCCAAGGTTGTTGTCAAATCGGCTATGGCTTGCCCATGGTCATGTAACTCTTTACGAAGAAGAATCACATACAGATAGCCTTGTGCAACATTGGCTCTAGATTTCCATGCTGATGAAATATCCGCCATCTCATCCAAAATATCATACGCCTCCGCATAAGGCGTAGTCATGTAGTTCCTACCAGCAAGTGGATTCACCACACATTGGTTGGTGGTACTGATCCCCCGATAGAAAGCTTGTTGAATCGTGTTCTTCATCATATCATTATTGGGGAACTCTTTCACCATTGTTCTATATCTTTCCCATATCTCATGTAGTGGTTCATTAGGCTCTTGCTTGAATGCTAGAATTTCATCCCGAATAATAACCATGTGCCCGGGAGAGAAGTACTTCGAAATGAATTTCTCGGCAAGTTCATCCCATGCCTGAATGGAATGATTTGGCAAACGTTCCAACCAATATTCCCCCAAAGATAGAAGGGAAAAAGCCTTAGCCTCAAAGAATCCCCGGAGACATTTTTTGTTTGCTTCCCCAACACGTATCAATGAATCCCTTCAAATGTTTATATGAATTGTGACCCGGTGAAGAACCCTCGTTGCTCGAGCAAAGTGAGCATCACGTTAGTTATTTGAAAGTTGCCCGCCCCTAATACTGGGTGGGACCATAGCTCTTTCATACCTTTCATTCAGAAATACCATATGTGGAGCCGCTTGTGGTGGGGGTGGGGGTGGAACTAGAACATTTTCATGAGGCGGTCGGCCTCGTCTATTTGCTTGAGGTTCATGAGCGACCTCATCCATTGCATCATCATCAACATCCATATGCCCCACATTTATGTTTTCGAGATTGTTGTTTGCCATGATTGCACCTACAATACTCACATGTTAGTAACAAGGAAGGAAAATGAGACAATACACAGACAACACCAAATATATAGGCTTTTGTGCCTGATTTTCTCCTTGAGTTCAGACAACTACTTCTTGAGTTGCATTTCATCTTTGCGGCTCATTTTCCAATTACTCCTGCAATTAAGAATAGTTCATCAGTATTTGGGTATACAATCAAACGCTTTTGGACAAAACGAAAGTAAGGTACTAACAAGTAGTCACAATCCCCACTCATCAGGCACCGCCTCCCAAATAATGCCTCATAGGGAAACATCCGAATGCTCGAATGGTAGTTGCTCTTTTAGGACAACTCCGCAAGAGGTAAGAACTGATCCAAGAACCCGCAAAATCTATGACACAAGCACGAAGCATGTCCTCCAATATCTGTAGAATGCGGTCAGACTGTCTGTACGTCTGGGGATGAAATGTTGTGCTCAACTCAACTTATGTGCCCAACTCACGGTGTACGGCCCTCCAGAAGTGCGAGGTTAACTGTGTACCTTGATTAGAAATGATAGACACAGGCACACCGTGAAGGCAGACAATCTCACTAATGTAAATCTTAGCCAACCTCTCTAATGAATAGGTATCGGCCACAGGAATTAAATGCGCTAAATTCGTCAACCTCTCCAAAATCCATAGTGATATGCTCCCATTTCCACTCAAGAATCTCTAACTTCTGAAGCAAACCACCAGGTCTGTGATGCTCGTACTTAACTTGCTGACAATTTAGACATCGAGCTACATATGAAACTATATATTTCATCATCCTCCTCCACCAATAATGCTACCATAAGTCTTGATACATCTTTGCATCACTCGGATGAATAGAATACCAGGAACTATAGGCCTCCTCAAGAATGAACTCCTGAAGCCTATCATTGGGCACACCAATACGACCATGTATCCTCAAAACCCTATCATCTCCCACAGTAACTAGCTTGGCACAACTGTGCCAAACTGTGTCCCTAAGGACAAGCGAGTGAGGGTCATCATATTGCCGATGTCTAATGCGCTCAAACAAGGAAGACCGAACGACTGTACAAGGAAGAAAACGACTGGGCTCTAAAACGTCCAACATCAGGAACTGATTGGCCAAAGCTTGAACATTTGCAGCAAGTCGCGTCTCACCAACTGGATTATATGCAAGGTTGCCCATACTCGCTGCCTTTCTACTCAAGGCATCGGCCACAACATTGGCCTTCCGTGGATGATACAAGATGTTGATATCATAGTCTTTCAACATCTCCAACAACCCCCTCTGCCTCAAATTGAGATCCTTTTTTTTTTGAAAAAAATCTACAGACTCTGATGATCGGTGAATACCTCGCACGACACACCATAAAGATAATGCCTCCAAATCTTTAGTGCATGAATAATGGCTGCCAACTCTAGGTCATGAACATGGTAATTCATCTCATGAACCTTCAATTGTGGTGACACATACGCGATCACCCTTCCGTCATGTATCAATATTGCACTGAGCCCAACACGAGTTGTATCACAACACACCGTGTTACATCCTGAACCTATGTGTAACACTAACAGTGGCACCATAGTCAAAGCAGTCTTTAGCTTTTGAAAACTCAAATCACACTCGTCTGACCATATGAACGGGGCACCCTTTTGGGTCAATCTAGTCAATAGAGCTTCTATAGATGAAAATCCCTCCACAAACCGATAGGAATAACCTACAAAACCTAGGAAACTCTAGATCACTGTAGCTGAAGTGGGTCTAAGCCAGTTCCGAACTGCCTTAATCTTCTTAGGATCCACTTGTATGCCCTATGTCGATACGGCATGCCCTAAATAGGTGACAGAGGTCTAACCAAAACTCGCACTTTGAAAACTTAGCATACAACTGGCTGTCTCTCAAAGTCTGAAGTATAATCCAAAGATGTCGCTCGTGCTCCTCTCGAACACCGGAGTAGATCAAGATGTTATCAATAAATACAACCACGAAGGAATCCAAGTAGGGCTTGAACACCAGGTTCATCAATTCCATATATATTGTTGGGGCATTAGTCAACCCAAATGACATTACTAGAAGCTCATAAGGCCCATATCAAGTCCGAAAAGCTGTCTTGTGGAGATCGGATGCCCTAATATTCAATCGATGGTAGCCAGACCTCAAATCAATCTTTGAAAACACCTTGGCACCTCGAAGATGATCAAATAAGTTAACAATCCTCGGTAATGGATACTTGTTCTTGATGGTGGCTTTGTTTAACTGCCGATAATCAATGAACATCCTCATCGATCCATATTTCTTCTTCACGAACAACACAGGCGCACCACAGGGCTAGACACTAGGTCTAATGAATTCCTTGTCAATCAAATCTTGCAACTGCTCCTTCAATAATTTCAACTCTAGTAGGTCCATACATTGCGGGGGAATTAAAATAGGTAGAGTGACCGGATCCAAATCAATATAAAAATTGATATCCCTGTCGGGCAGCATCCCCGGCAGGTCTGCAGCAAATACCTCTGGAAACTCACGAATAACAGGCGCTGCATCCATAGAAGAAACCTCCGCACTAGAATCATGGACATAAGCCAAATAAGCTTGACACTCCTTCTCGACCATATGTCCAGCCTTCACATAAGTGATAACCCTGCTAGAAGAATGGTCAGGACTCCCCCTCCACTCTATTCGAGGAAACTCCGGCAAGGTTAAGGTCATTATCTTGGCGTGACAATCCAATATAGCATGATAAAGTGACAGTCAGTCCATACCCAAGATGACATAAATAATCTACCATATCAAGAAGTAGAAGATTTACTCTAGTCTCGAGACTCCCAATAGTAACCACACACGAACGATAGACACGATATACTACGATAGAATCTCCCACAGGTATGTACACATACACAGGAGCACCCAAAGAACCATGAGGCAAAACTAGATAGGAAGTAAAATAGGATGACACAAAGGAATAAGTAGAGCCCAAATCAAATAGAACTGAAGCATCTCTATGGAAAACTGGGACAGTACATGTGATAAAAACGTCATATGACTCTGCATCAGGCCTCGTTGGGAAAGCATAAAATTAGGGTTGGACCCTACCATTCTGAACCACGTCTTTGGGACGACCTCTAACTAGCTGGCCTCCACCTCTAACGGCCTGACCTTCACCTCTAATAGCCAAACCTCCACCGCTGGCTTCTTGACCCATACCTCTAGCTGGCTGAGTAGGCGGTAAAGAAATCGGTGTCAGTACCATGGCACAAAAACCCTGCTGTCGTGAGTTGCCTAGTGCCCGAGGGCAAAATCTTGCAATATGTGTTGGATCGCCCCAAGTATAACACGACCTCGACTGTTGTGACTGATCACCATGAAACTGCCCCTATCGACCTGAGTAACCACCCTGAAAACTCTGGAGCAGAGGTGCACTAATAGGAGTTAGTGGTGCACTTTAGGCTAGTTGATCGGGAAGAGACATATAAGAGTCGAGACCACCTGAAGCACTGTGAGATCCCTGGAGCACTGGGTGAAAAGATTTGGGAGGATAGCCAATGTCATAAGTTCCCCTGCCTCAAGATAAGGAACCACTAAACCCACCAAAATGATGAGGCTTCTTATCAGAACCCTGCCCTCTCTCTTGTGCAAGAACCATCTCGATCCACCTTAGCAACATTAGCAGTCGTTTGGAAGGAAATATCACCCCCGTATCCTTGGAAATCTATAGCGTGATAGAGTGATGAGTCAATCAATAAAAGTCCTCACCCTCTCTCTCTCTCTCAATAGGAAGCAAAAGAATAATATGACGGTCTAGATCAACAAAAAGGTCTCGTACTGAGTAACATTCATACTTCCCTGTTGAAGACTCATGAGGTAATCCTCTCTCAATGTGATAGGGAGGAACTTCTCCAAAAATAGTTTTGAGAACTGATCCCAAATATTTTTAGGCGACCCGGTGGCCTGGTCAACATATAATCTCTCCACCACCTCTTAGCATAACCCGTCATATGAAGCACAGCAAAATCGACTATGTTCTGCAACACCTCATGGCAACGGCCAAGATAATCATGTCGGTCCTCAAAAGTTTCACCATTGAAGTTAACTGGAAAGAGCTCTATAAACTTTTCCAATCTCAATAAGCCCTCAAAAGACATGGCGGACCTATCATCAGCCTATGCCGCAACAACCAACTGAACTACCCCAATTGGAGGGGTTGCTGGTGTCTAATACTAGGAGCCATCTACTGCGGAGAGTGATTAGTGGGAGTCTGTGCTCCTCCCCAGCCTAAGAGACGGATGGTGCCACCGAAAATGTATCTGCCTGAGCCACACTCTCCATAAGGCCCACCAACTGGACTTGAGTGTCCTGAAGCACTGGAGTGGGGATGAACCCCTTCGGGACTTGAGCTGGTCCAATAGGTAAAGTTTGATCTGGAACGTCCTCATCAAGATGCACCTAAGGCTCCACTGTTAGTGCTGCTGCACGAGCTCTAGGCTGAGCTCTGCCTCTACCTCGGCCTCTGGCGCATCCTCGGCCTTGACCTCTGCCCCTCGTGGGAGCTGCCACTGGGGGCTCCGGCTATTGTCCAGTTGAAGATGGAGTACGTGTCCTCTCCATCTGTGAGAGAGCAAGAATAGAAAATTTCAATAATTAATGATAAAATAAAATCGCACGATGTAGAAGAATAGAAGTGAAATTGCTCCGAAACTCCATAACCTCTAGAAGATAAATATAGACATCTTCGTACCGACCCTCTAGACTCTACTAAGCCTGCTTGTGACTCGTGAGACCTAGGAAACCTAGTGTTATAATACCAACTTGTCACGACCCGAAATTCCAACCTTTGGGATCGTGATGGCGCCGAACATTTCGCTTGCTAGGAAAGCCAGTGTTAGTGAAATTCTTAAACCAGTTTTTAAACAACTCAAATAATTTGAACCAAATGAACTGAAATGGAACTAAACCAAAGTGTTAAGTGGCATAATACCAAAAAAATATCTAAGTACAACCCGGATATGGAGTCATAAGTGCACAAGCTTCTAGAAGTGGTCCATATAAAGTCTGAAATAAGTACAGTTGTATTGAATGACATGAACAACATATAATGAAAGAGGAAGGGGACTTCAAAGTCTACGGATGCTAGCAAATCTACCTCGAGTCTCCAAATAAGATAACCCGAGAAGATGCGCCTCACGGACAGTTGGGACCAGAGAGTGTAGTATG
Organism: Nicotiana undulata; assembly: GCA_005239495.1. Classification (NCBI taxonomy): domain Eukaryota; kingdom Viridiplantae; phylum Streptophyta; class Magnoliopsida; order Solanales; family Solanaceae; genus Nicotiana; species Nicotiana undulata. The sequence goes on along the minus strand of ML292849.1, from coordinate 15,228 downwards.
AGTACAACCGACCCAATGTACTCCGTAAGTGTCGAGCCTAACCTCGATGAGGTAGTGACGATTCTATGAAAGGACACCCACGTAATTAAAACTGTGCAAACAAACATATGCGTAAAACATAACAATAATAAATATTAACACATGTACTATTGGGAGGGGGCATGCGAAGGGGAACAGGATACGATAGCTATAACATAAATAACAACATTAAACCATCAAGTAAATCGCCAACCAATGGAAACAGATAACATAATGAATAAATACTGCACGATATCACCTATCGTGCTTTTACTCTCAACCACACCATGGAACAATAATAATGGCACGACATCACCCTTCGTGATTTTACTCTCCACCTCTCCATAAAATGATAAATACAGTATGACATCACCATTCATTCTTTTACTCTCAATTTCATCGTGAAACGGTAAATACGACACGATATCACCCTTCGTTCCTTAACTCTCTTCCTCACTATGTATTAAGCAATAGATGAAACGATAATGGGCATGGCACCACCCTTCGTACTTTAACACTCTCCCTTACCATGTATCAATTAATATATAACATTTAGGAGGTAGAATAAGCAATAACAATCCTTACGTAAACAACAGTTCCAAAATACCAAACCTCAACTTCCATAAGTACTTAATTATCACAAATAGTTCATAAATTCACAAGGGGTGATGAATTAATAAATAAACTAGTTTAAGCATGGATATCATAATCAAAGAAGGAAGTAATACAAGGAAACAAATCCCACCCGCATGCTTTGACCCAACAGCAATGCATAAGTACTTCTCTCCCCACATATACGTTGTACCCAGACATTCAAACACGTAGAAAATAGGCAAACAAGTCTTAATCCCTCAAGTTAAGTTTAACCACGACACTTACCTCGCTCCAAAATTGACTCAAACCTCAACTACATCTTTGCCTTTCGAACAAGCCTCTGAACCAACCAAATCTAGCAATTTATTAACCAAACGATTCAAAATAAGCATCGGGAACTATCCACGAATGAAAGAGGTTCAATTTAGGTCATTATTGAAAAAACAATAGAAGTCAACTCACAGGCCTACTTGGTCCAAACCTGAAATTCAAGCCACAGCTGGATTACCCATTCACCCCGAGCCTGGTTATATTTTTTCGAAGTCCGGCCTAAATTTGAGGTCTGAATTCTAACTTTACGAAAATCCTTAATTCTACCCATAATCCCAATTTTTGCCATAAAAGTCCTAGATTTAAGGTCAAAATTTGATTAAATATAATGGGTAATTGAAAGAAAGTAGATTAGAGTCACTTACCAATGAATTGGGGAAGAAGAGCTCTTGAGAAAATCGCCTCTAAGGTTTTTAGGGTTGAAAGTTTTGAAAAATTGAGAAAAATCTCGTCTAACTCTGCTTTTACCCAGTTGCAGATGCCGCAATTGTGACCTGCGAACCCCGCAATCGCGAGATTTCCTTCGCAAATACGAAGTCTTCACATTTATGCTACCATCGCATATGCGATGAATTGTTCGGAATGCGAGTTGGGCCTCACCGCAAAATGAGACCAAATTGATTGCAAATGTGAACAAGCTCCACACCTCCCCCAGTCCCCTTCGCAAATGCAGACCTGCCTCTTTCGTAATTGTGGCAGAGTACTCGAAAATGCGATAAACCAACTGTAATGACCCAAAAGGTCATCCTATGTTCATTTAGCTAAATCTATGTTCCGAGGTCCCGAAAGCCTCCGTTAGTCTCACCTCGATATGCGTGCATAGCCCGGGCGTGTAGCAATGAAGCTTGTAGGTGAAAACTTGATGAAAAGTTGAATTTCAAATAATTAATTGATTAAAGTTGACATTGGTCAACATTTTTGGTAAACGGACCCGGACCCGTGATTTGACGGTCCCAGAGGGTCTGTAGGAATATATGGGACTTAGACATGTGTCCGGAATTGAATTTCGAGGTCCCAAGCCCGAGAAATAAATTTTTAATGAAAATTATTTTCTGAAAATATAAAGGTTCTTGAAAATGATGATTAATATGAAAGATGTGTTACCGGGCCCGTATTATGGTTCCGGAACCCGGAACAGGTTTAATATGTATTATGTGAGTTATCTATAAAATTTGGTGTAAAACGGACTTGATTTGACGAGTTTCGGATCGAAAATGGAAAAGTTAAAGGTTAATGAAGTTTTTGAGGACTTTCATAGATTTTGGTGTTTAATTCATTGATTTTGATGTTATTTTGGTGGTTTTAGTACTTGAATAAGTCTGTAGGATGATTTGGGAGTAGTGTGTATTTTTGGTTTTGAGTCCCGAGGGCTCGGGTGAGTTTCAGGTAGATAACGGGGTGTATAAAGTTTGAAAAATCTGGTTTTTCTTCATTTTCTGGTGTCCAGGTGTATTAACCCTATGCGAACGCACTCAAGAGGGTGAGAACGCATAGGGTAAAAGTGGGGTCAGGGGGATTTGGGTTAAGTGTCTGGTGCAAACACACCCATTGAGGTGGGTGGGGGCTAGCGTAGTCAGTGTGAATGCATAGTGTGCAGTGCGAACGCATAGCTTTGGGCAGGGGACCCTATGCGAACGCATTACGTCAATCGCGAACGCACTGGGTTAAATGACCTGGGGAGGGTTGGGAGTCTTATACATATGCGAACGCGGCCCCACAACCGCGAACGCATGGGCCAAGAATCTCAAACCTCCGCGAACGCGGCCTGGAGCCCGCGAACGCGGAGAGCATTTTTGCCCAATCATTTTTAAAGTTCCAAAACAGAAATATTTCGGGATTTTCATTATATTTCACAACTCTTCTTCTTCCCCAACCCACCTAGGTGATTTTTGAAGGGTTTTTCCTCCATAGCTGCATAGGTAAGTGTTCTTAACACCATTTCCTCTCACTTTCATCAACTAATCACTATAATCTAGGCCTAAAATCATGAAATTAAAAGTAGAAATTAGGGGTTTTGGGAAATTCAACCTCATTTTTGGTCTGATTCATAAACAAATTGTATATTCGGGCTCGTGGGGGAATGTGTGATCGGGTTTTGGTCTGAGCCTCATGTTTGGACCAAGCAGGCCCGGGGTCGAATTTTGGATTTTTTGGAAGAATGTTTGGAAATGAATAATTAGACTTTGGGATTGAATTATTTAGTCAATATTGAGGATATTAAGTTAATTATGATTAGATACTATCATTTCGGAGTTGGATTCGAGAGGAAAGGCGATGTTAGAGGCTTGCCTTGCATTTTTGGAGCCGAGGTAAGTGTCTTGCCTAACATTGGTGAGGGAATAGGTAGTGTGTGCTATGTGCTACGTGTCTTATCATGTTCGATCCATAGGTGAGGTGACGAGTACCTATGTATTATTTGTCAAGCATTCCCGTGAGTCTAATTTGGTTAATTACTTGTTATTACTTCAATGATTATTGTGTGATGAAGTAGTTTCTTTTGGGAAGTTATTTAACCGTGGAGAATACTTGGTTAAGAATTGTGTTGTGATGGCCTAGTTGAGGTCCCAATTCATTAATATATGTTCTCGTAAAGATATGGTTGTAGCTGAGACCCTTGCCGGGCAAATATGTTTATTTTTCTTGATATTCCCCCTTGCCGGGTGGTTACGAATTGAATTATCTGTAATTGATTTCCTTTCCAAGTTGTTATTTGTTGTTGATGATACTTGGGTGAGGAAGAGAGTAAATCACGAAGGGTGATTCCATGCCATTCATTCATATCATTCATATCAGTTATTCGATCATTTCATTGTGAGGAAGAGAGTAAAGCACGAAGGGTGATGTCGTTCCATTCATTGCATTGTGAGGAAGAGATTAAAAGCACGAAGGGTGATGCCGTGCCATTTATTCCATTTATTCATTATTGCACTGTGAGGAAGAGAGTAAAGCACAAAGGGTGATGTCGTGCCATTCATTTCATATATTTACATGTTGCATCGTGAGGGCGAGAGTAAAAGCACGAAGGGTGATGCCGTGCCATTCATTTATCTGTTTACTTATTTGTGTTCCTTATCTCATGTTGATCCCTACTTGTTGCCCCTTACTTGTCCCCGTATTACTTTCTTAACTGTTAAATCTCTGTTACTTTCCTACTATATTTTTGTAGAACTGTACAGGTAGATTATCGTTGTCGTGTCTAGCCTCGTCACTACTTCGGCCGAGGTTAGGCTCGGCACTTACTTATTACATAGGGTCGGTTTTACTGATGCTACACCTGCACTTCTTTATGTTGTGCAGATCCCGCAGCCGGACCCAGTGGGCACCGATACAGGGAGTATCCTTCATTCCACTACGAAGATTTCAAGGTAGACCCGCAGACTTCGTGGGCCTTGGCGTCTCCTCTATCCTTACCTTCTATCCTGTCTTGTTTTTCTCATAGTTTTTCTGAGACATATTATGTATTATCTCTTCGGACCTTGTATGTAGAAATCTTATAGACAATTCGTGAGTTAGTGACTCCAGATTCTGGGATTTGTTAACGGGATGTAGTATTGAGACTTATTATTAGTTTTGAATTTACTTATCTTCGTTCCTTGCATATAATTGTTTTAGTTATTTCTGTTTGATTCAGTGTTAAAAAGATAATAGAATCAATACGTTGGCTTGTATAGCGGGTGCAACGTTAGACGTAGTCACGACCTGAAGGTGGGATTTCAGTCGTGACAAGTTTGTATCAGAGCCCTAGGTTCTCACGGACAAACATGGTAGAGTCTGAGGGATCGGTACGGAGACGTCTGTACGTATCCCCTAGAGGCTGCAAAGTTAGGAATAACTCCACGTCTCTTCATCTCCATCTTGCGAATTTATTCTATCATCGATGATTGAACTTGCCTACTTTTGTCCTCTCACTAATCTCGACAACACGCGAAGCGTCTACGACCGGACAAACGATGAAGCCCTAATGACGGCTACGATCAAGGGAAGAGACAGAAGCAGAGCACAGTCTAAAGCTCGAACACCAGCACCTATTGTACAGTATCAAATGGATCTGGATGCGAAGGTTCTAGCTCAGTCAGTACATGTTGGACTAGTTCCGATTCCGGAAGGATTTATAGCTACTCCATCGTTGCAAGATGCTCTAGTCCGTTTATTGAGGTTGGACAAGTTACCAAACAAGTTCCACTCCATTTCACTGGTATATCTTTTGAATACCCACATGATTTTCTTTTCCGCTTCCATGAAGTATTTCACACCATGGGAATAAGTGTAAAGCAACGAAGTTGATTTATATGAGCTATGAAGTTTAACATCGTGGATTATCAGGTATTGTGACCTATGACTTCGTGCCACATGGGGGGAGTCCACTATCAAGGAATAGATTGCAAGGCCGCATGTCATATCGGGTATGGTTTGGAATGTATAAGGCCGGAGATAGCTGGGAACTTCGGTACGTCTACCTCCTTAATAATCCTATACTTCAGTACCAAGGGAGTCATTCAAACAACTTTAAGTGTACAAAAGTCTACTCAGCGTGGAAGTCACGGTGGCATCAGGTCATATGACGGTATCAGAATATACCATCATGTTCGATAAGTTAACCCGTCATACTCCTACGTTGGTTCGTACATCCAGAGGGCGAGTCCCCAGACTCACTAAAGAACTCAAAAATGATTGTAAAAATTTCGGACAACTCAGGGCAGGTTGATACTTTATGTCGGCTAGTGGTAGCAATTGCCCTAGACTTGGGAGAGTCATATTTCATCAGAGCACTCACGCTACGTGCCCCATTTCAGCTACAACTCAACTACATGATACATGACCACATAGGGAAAAAGGAGTCGGAATGTCGAAAGTGGAGGTTAGATTCCTAGAGGTGGAGAACTAGTTTGTTGATATATTTTCTATGGTATGGATGAGGTTGTTACATTAAATTGTTTCATTAAAAGGACAATCTCTAATTATTATAAAGTGATGATTTTCTGAACTTAATTCGGTTATGCTTATCTAATAAAATTCTTTTAATATGCTCCTCGTTCGGTTGAGCTTCGTAACTCAAAAATCTACTTATATGAATACTTGTATTGAGAAATTCTATGGAGATAACTTTGTTTACCATTACATGTTGAAATTTTGCTTAATGAAAAATATTTAAATGAAGGAAATGGAATGTTTCGATTGGCGATATGCATATTACTTGTGATTACTTGTGATTCAGAATTGAGGATGAGATCCTCGCGTGTTAATATGATTTGGTATATTTAGACCGGACTTCGAGCCGCGGTGAAAGTTATGTAAAGACGAGATCCTTGTGATGGAAATTCTTTTGTTTAAATTCTCCCTTGTGAATTAAATTTTGTTTCTTTATTTTTCTATAGTAGTGGTAGGAAGTCATGCTTGTTAAAGATTTATGTATAAAATAGGAGTAATAATAATAATATTAATAAATAAAAAAAATAAACTAATTAATTATCTATGCGTAATTTTCCAAATTCGTGCTATAATTATGGAGCCTTAACCTACAAGGTAGGTGCCCGCCCCAGGTGGCGTTAGGTGAGGCACGTTATTTTGGGTAATTATGAGGTCTTCAAGCACCATATCTCGATATGAATATTGTGAAGGAATTGAAGGAGCCGTTATAGGATTTGTTCGGTAAAGGCTTCATTAGGACTAGTGTTTCTCCTTGGGGTGCTCCAGTGTTGGTTGTTAAGAAGAAAGATGGCTCAATGAAGGTGTGTATTGACTACCGGCAATTGAACAAGGTTACTATTAAGAATAAGTGTCATCTGTCGAGGATTGACGATTTATTTGACCAGCTTCAGGGTTCTACAGTGTTCTCCAAGATTGATCTGAGATCTGGGTACCATCAGTTGAGGATTAGGGCGTCTGAGGTGCCTAAAGACGGCATTTCGCATTCGTTATGGGCATTATGAGTTCTTGGTGATGTCGTTTGGGTTGACAAATGCCCCTGCTGCTTTTATGGAGTTGATGAATCGGGTATTCAGGCCTTATTTGGGCTCGTTCGTGATTCTGTTTATTGATGATATCTTGATATATTCCCGTAGTCGAGAAAAGCATGAGCAGCATCTTCGGGTTGTCCTCCAGACTCTAAGGGATATGCAGTTGTACGCCAAGTTTTCTAAGTGCGAGTTCTGGTTGAGTTCTATGGAATTTCTGGGCCACGTCGTGTCGGTAGAGGGTATTCGAGTGGATCCCAAAAAGGTTTCAGTAGTTAGAGATTGGCCTAGGCCCACTTCAGCTACGGAGATTCGGAGTTTCTTGGCCCTAGCAGATTATTATCGCCGATTTGTGGAGGGCTTTTCATCAATTGTAGCCCCGTTGACCAGATTGACTCAGAAGGGTGCCCAGTTCAGGTGGTCGGATGAGTGCGAGGCGAGGTTTCAGAAGCTCAAGATAGCCTTGACCACGACACAGGTGTTAGTTTTGCCCACAGGTTCAGGACCGTATACCGCGTATTGTGATACTTCACGGATTGGGCTTGGTGAAATGTTGATGCAGGATTGCAAGGTCATAGCCTATGCTTCTCGTCAGTTGAAGGTTCATGAGAAGAATTATCCAGTTCATGACTTGGAGTTAGCGACGATTGTTCATGCCTTGAAGATTTGGAGGCATTATTTGTATGGGGTGCCATGTGAGGTATTCACTGATCACAAGAGTTTGCAATATTTGTTCAAGCAAAAGGAGTTGAACATGAGGCAGAGAAGGTTGTTACAGTTGTTGAAGGATTATGATATTACTATTCTTTATCATCCGGGGAAGGCCAATGTTGTGGACGATGCTTTGAGCCAGAAGTCAGTCAGCATGGGTAGTCTTGCCTATTTATCAGTCGGAGAGTGACCTATGCCTTTGGATGTTCAGGCTTTAGCCAACCGATTTGTAAGATTGGAGGTTTCTGAGACTGGTAGTGTGTTGGCCTATACCGTAGCCCGTTCTTTCTTGTATGATCGTATTCGATTCAGGCAGTATGATGATCGTCATTTAAGTGTTCTCAGAGACAGATCTGACTTATGAGGAGGAGCCAGTAGCCATATTAGCTAGGCAGGTTCGTCAGTTGAGATCGAAGAGTTACCCTTCAGTTCGTGTTCAGTGGAGAGGTCAGCCTGCTGAGGCAGCTACTTGGGAGTCCGAGTCTGATATGCGGAGCCGATATCCCCATCTTTTATCCGACTCAGGTACCTTTCTATGTCCGTTCGAGGACGAACGTTTGTTTTAGAGGTGGAGATTGTAATGACCCAAAAAGTCATCCTATGTTAATTTAGCTAAATCAGTGTTCCGAGGTCCCGAAAGCCTCCGTTAATATCACCTCGATATGAGTGCGCAACCCACTTAAGACTCGGAGGATGTTTGATGCAGTATGAGTGGTGGTGGATAGGCTGACCAAGTCAACACATTTTATTCCGGTGTCGGTTTCATATTCAGCGGAGAAGTTGGCAAAGATTTATATGAGATAGATTGTCAGATTGCATGGTGTGCCCATATACATTATATCATACCGAGGTACTCAGTTTACCTCCCACTTCTGGAGAGTATTTCAGCATGATTTGGACACACAGATCGAGTTGAGCACAACATTTCATCCTCAGACAGATGGACAGTCCGAGCATGCCATTCCGATTTTGGAGGATATGTTGCGAGCTTGTGTCATTGACTTTGGCGGTTCATGGGATCAGTCCTTGCCTTTAGCTGAGTTTGCCTACAAAAACAGTTATCAGTCGATCATCCAGATGGCTCCTTATGAGGCATTGTATGGTAGGCGATGTCGGTCTCCAGTTGGATGGTTTGGGCCGGGAGAGGCTAGATTGTTGGCTTCCAAGTTAGTACAGGATGGCTTGGACAAGGTGAAGATCATTCAGGATAGACTTTGTACAGCTAAGTCTAGGCAAAAGAGTTATGCGTATCGCAGAGTGCGAGATTTGGCTTTCATGATAGGAGACCAGGTGTTCCTTCGAGTGTCGCCTATGAAGGGCGTGATGAGGTTCGGAAAGAAGGGCAAGTTGAGCCTTAGGTACATTGGTCCATTCGTGATTTTGGACAAGGTAGGAGAGGTGGCCTACAGACTTGCCTTGCCACCGCATTTGTCAGGCGTACATCCAGCGTTTCATGTATCTTTGCTCTGGAGGTATATTGCGGATCCATCTCATGTTCTTAACTTCAGTGGTTTCCAGTTTGACAAGGATCTGACTTATGAGGAGGAGCCTGTAGCCATATTGTCTAGGCAGGTTCGTCGCTTTAGATCGAAGAGTTACCCTTAGGTTCGTGTTCAGTGGAGAGGTCAGCATGCTGAGGCAGCTACTTGGGAGTCCGAGTCCGATATGCAGAGCCGTTATCCCCATCTTTTCTCAGACTCAGGTACCTTTCTATGTCCGTTCGAGGACAAACGTTTGTTTTAGAGGTGGAGATTGTAATGACCCAAAATGTCATCCTATGTTAATTTAGCTAAATCTGTGTTCCGAGGTCCCGAAAGCCTCTGTTAATCTCACTTAGATATGCGTGCGCAGCTCGGGCGTGTAGCTAGGAAGCTTGTAGGTGAAAACTTGATGAAAAGTTGAATTTCTAATAATTAATTGATTAAAGTTGACTTTGGTCAACATTTTTGGTAAACGGACCCGGACCCGTGATTTGACGGTCCCGGAGGGTCCGTAGAAAAATATGGGACTTGGACGTGTGCCCGAAATCGAATTCCGAGTTCCCATGCCCGAGAAATGAATTTTTAAAGAAAATTATTTTCTGAAAAATATAAAGGTTTTTGAAAATGATAATTAATATGAAAACTGTGTTACCGGGCCCGTAATATGGTTTCGGAGCCCGGAACAGGTTTAATATGTGTTATGTGAGTTCTCTGTAAAATTTGGTGTAAAACGGAATTGATTTGACGAGTTTCGGATCGAAAAGGGAAAAGTTAAAGGTTAATGAAGTTTTTGAGGATTTTCATAGATTTTGGTGTTTAATTCATTGATTTTGATGTTATTTCGGTGGTTTTAGTACTTGAATAAGTCCGTAGGATGATTTGGGAGTAGTGTGTATTTTTGGTTTTGAATCCCGAGGGCTCGAGTGAGTTTCGGGTAGATAATGGGGTGTATCATTTTCTGGTGTCCAGGTGTATTAACCCTATGCGTACGCACTCAAAAGAGTGTGAACGCATAGGGCAAAAGTGGGGTCTGGGGGATCTGGGTTAAGTGTCCTGTGCGAACGCACCCATTGAGGTGCGAACGCGGGGTGGGGGCTAGCGTAGTCAGTGTGAACGCATAGGGCAAAAGTGGGGTCTGGGGGATCTGGGTTAAGTGTCCTGTGCGAACGCACCCATTGAGGTGCGAACGCGGGGTGGGGGCTAGCGTAGTCAGTGTGAACGCATAGCTATGGGCAGGGGACCCTATGCGAACGCATTACTTCAATCGCGAGCGCACTGGGTTAAATGACCTAGGGAGGGATGGGGGTCTTATACCTATGCGAACGCGGCCCCACAACCAGGAACGCATAGGCCAGGAATCTCAAACCTCCGCGAACGCGGCCTGGGGCCCGCGAACGCGGAGAGCATTTTTGCCCAGTCGTTATATGAGAGTCTACTCCTTATAATGTAGTGTTGAACGCTTGTTCTTGATTATGATTTAGCTTTGATTGTGCTTCCTCAGACACTTCTATAGCATTTTATTCTTAATAGTACACTAACCTTCTTGCTTTGTATTCTAACGCTCTTTTTATGGAATAAATTTATGTACCGTAAGGATTTTTCTTAATTTGAATAAAAAATTTTACTTATACGAGGAATTCTAAAAAATAATTGAATTGGATTCTCAATTAATTAAAATATTTTATTCTTTTGTTTTGACATAAAAAATATTTTTTTCTATTTGATTTAGATGTTAATATTATTTCATTTCTTGTTTTGAATATTTAATCTTAATTATAATTTTATCCACCATAAATTTTATTTGTAAAGAGTAAAAGATTGATATAACATTTTAGTTTTTGATCGTTATGTTATTGTTTTTCCTTTTTCTCACAAATATGTATTCTTAAATATTTTCTCAGTTGTTGTTTAATAATTGGGTATTTTTCAATATTACACGAAAAATTAATTAAAAATATTATTTGAGTAGGAAAATAGTTCAAATATAATATAAAAATGTATTATCGTGGGGGTGTTTTTTTCTCAATTTCACTCTTTATGCCGCCCATTTAATATTACTTTTATTCTTTTTGTTGGTATTGGATATTATGGAGTGGTAATGTATTGTCAATACATAGGATTCTTATGAAACTGATTTTATTAAACCTTCCTACATATTTTTAATAAGAATTGAATAGGAAATTTTTTATCAATTTTAAAATTTTAAATATTAAAAATTAGCCATAGAAGGTTGTAGTCCAAACAATAGGTTATTGCACATGTCCTTTCCCTATGGGTTTTTCCGCTTAATACTTTAGAGCTATTTTGGTATATTAATATTGTATTTATGCTTTTATAATAATACATAGGCTCTCCTTTTTCTAAATAAATTTTGACAATATATTACTTTCTCAAATTAAATTAGTAATCGGACATTATAATACGGTTTCAAATTTAAATTAGTAATAGAAATTTTTGAGTAGTATATCCTAAAAGTAAGAGGTTTACATGACTTAATATATTTACTTGTTCAATTTTATATGAATTAGACATGCCGAAAGTAATCATGCTAATAGAATTCCTAAAGGTAATCATGTAGGATTCCTAACGTGTAGTATTATGTCTTAAAACTAATAGGATTATAGGCAAATATCTAGAATTCCGGTATGTCCTTTTATTATGAGTTATTATGCTTAATATTATAAGTTATATTTGTAAACCTACATTGTATTCATGCTTTTATAATAACTAGTCTCTATGTTTGTGCGATGCACGAGATACCTTATCCAAATATTAAGCACGTACCGATAGTAATACACCCCTATATATATATATATGTGTGTGTGTGTGTGTGTGTGTGTGTGTGTGTGTGTGTGTGTGTATTTCACTTCAAGTTATTTTATAGAATATAACACTCGTATTTATTGAGCTCGTAATGATACCTCACAATTCAAAAGTCTCTACGTGTGTGTATATATTTATATAAATATTCTCACTGATCCATTTTTTCGTCGTTGTTGTTGATCCGATTATTTAAATTATGCAAACCACATGAAAAACTGATAAATTACCTATTGGTCTTCCACTTTCACTTAGACTCATAGATCCTCTAGCTTGACATGATCCGTCGTTATTCACATACCTTAGAAATATATGAAGTGTCCTAACTCCATCCATCTTGTCACGATCCAATTTTCCCTCCGTTGGGTATCGTGATGGCACCTAGTCCACAGACTAGGTAAGCCTATCAACTTCTAAAAATAATGACGAAATAAATAAAGATTCGAAATTACAAAATTTAAAACTCTCTATACAAGTATTACAATCCCAAAACCGGTAGTACATGTCATAAGCTCTAACGAGTTTGCTACAATTTTCTAAATACAATTGTTTGAAATAAAGTAAACAATGTGAATACAAATTAGAAGCTGACTCTGAAGCATGCAAACGCAGCAGCAGGTCTACCTTGAGTCTCCAAAGCAACAGTCCGCACAGCTAGCTAATGACCAACGAATTTCGAAATACCTGGATCTGCACAAAAATATGCAGAAGTGTAGTATGGGTACACCACGACGGTACACAAAAAATATCAAGACTGACCTCAATGGAGTAGTGACGAGGAAAAATCAAGACACCTACTGGACTAAATTACCTAAACAAGTATAAGTATAGAAACAACATAGTGTGATATCTACTTAAAGACTACGTGAATGGCAAATAATACGGTAATTGCAGTAAGGAAGGAAAACAACAACTATCAGCGGAACACAATAATAATAGCATAGAAGAATGAACGGATACACAACCTAAATCCGATAATCACAGATAAAGAAAGGACAAGTAACAACTTAACAAAAATAGCTGCTTTCACACAAAGTTTTTGTAACGACCCAGCACGTCGTTTTGTGTGTTGGGACTCCATTCCCATAAATGACTCTTTCCATAGCGGCTACTCGTGCCTTATGATTTGTGGGGGCAGGTAGTTCGAGATTCATAATTGATTTGGCCAGTTCAGGAACACTTGGTTCCTGAAGGCTAACCTATTTGGCTAATTTTGGTTTCGAGCAGCATTTTGAGCAAACGACCTCCGAATCGAATTCTGACAGCTCCAGCAGCTCCGGATGATGATTTCGGACTTGGGAGTGTGTTCGCCTCGGGATTCTGATGACCCAGGAGTATTTCGGCACCTGAATTGGAATTCAGGATTTCATGAGATTAAGAATTCATCCTGGAATTGGACCTTTTGATATCAGGGTCCAAATGGACTTCCAGAACTGTCAATAGTTCCGTATAGTAATTTATGACCTGTCCGCAAAATTTGGGGTCATTCCGAGCAGTATAGACCCGTTCGGCGTATTGGTGAGCCATTTGAATTTTCTTGAAATCTTAAGTTTGGAACTAAGGGGTTTTGGAGAGTGATTTATAGTTTGGACGATGTTTTTAGTGTTCTGGGAGCTCGAGCGAGTCCGTCATATGATTTGGGACTTATTGGTATAATTTGTCGAGGGCTCGGGTGGGCCTAGGGGTCTCCCGGACCCCAAGCGGGGTAAAAACCCAGCAATTTCATAGCTGGTGGGAATTTTCTTGTGTGAACGCCCCTGCGGTCCATCAGCCGCAGGGGCGAGCTCGCACCAGCGGAAAATCCCTCGCAGGCGCGGCTCCAGCCGCTGAAGCGGCCTTTTTCCGCAGGAGCGGACCAGGCTCCGCAGGCGCGACCTCCCCAGGGCCCAGGTCAAATCGCAGGTGCGGCCCTTTTTCCGCAGGGGCGAGTCCGCACTTGCGAACCAAGCGTCACAGAGGCGGAAACTGCTGGGCAAATCTATAAAAGGCCCATTTCGTTATTTTTCTTCCCAAACTCGATTTTCCTCCATTGTTGAGACCCCTAGGAGCTCCAGATCAGTTGTGGCGAGTCATTTACTCAGGTAAGTAATTC